>JASAOO010003362.1:23071-47293 GCA_030849075.1 Zelonia costaricensis | reverse complement strand
GTGAAAAGAGTTCAAAAAGGAAACAGACGTCAAACGTCACCAAACCTCCAACGACACGCCCGCACACGCAGACAGGGAAACAGGCGCGCAACGATGAGAGCTGCGCCTTCCCAACGGACATGAGGAGAGCGAGGCAGTGCCATGTGCAGTGTGCGTGTCAATCGCAGGGCAGCACGCGAGCATCCCGGCAGGGGCCCACAAACGGCCGCGCGGTCCCTTGCGCGCCGCCCCCCCCCCCGGTGCGTGAGCTTGTCGATCCGGCGATGGCGATGGTGGCGGTTGGGACGGTGGTGGCTGTGCTGGTGACGATGCGGTGTGGCTCTATTACGTGCATTTGTGCTTTGCCGCGTGTTGCGCCCTGCCCGTGCTGCTATTGTTTGGCTTTAGCGAGACGGGGAGGGAGACGATCGGTGGACGCCGGCACGCGAGAAAGAGCTAGGAAGAGAAATAGAAACTTGAGGCCCACAGACACGCACCCACAAACGACCACACACACACACAGACACATGCACACTGTCGCACACCTGCGTACACCAAAGCCGGGCGACGCTGCTGTGTGTTTCCCCGTCGACGTTCCGGACCCACCCAGCCTGCACCCTCTCTCTCTCTGCATCTTCATGCCTCTCTGGCTGAGGGGAGGGAGAGACCACGCACACAACGTGGGAGGGAGGCGGGAGATGGGTGGCGGGCACGGGCGTCCGACGCGGGGCAGCAGTGCAAGAGAAGGAATAGGGAGATTTGAGAGAAAGGAGAAGGAAGTGGAGGAGTAAAAGACGTGTGCAGCACAAAAGAAAAAGAAGACCACGTGGAGAAGTACGAGTTGTTGGCAAGGCCGGTGAAAATGAAGGAGCAGTAGCACTCGTTTCCGTGGTGCCCATCACGCGGCAGCACACACCTGCGCGCAGGCTCACAGACGCGTGATGGCACCGACGGCAAGGTGCGCTGACGCCACCCCCCCCCCGCCTCATTGCCCAGCGCGCAGCTGCGAGTCCCTTTCGGAAAAGAGGGACGAAGTCGAATTTTCTGAATGGACGAGAGAGAGCGGAGGAAGCAGCAGCGAAGGTACGGAGAAGGGGGAGGCACTCCCGAGCACGCCCTCATGTGCACACAGGCATAAAGACAAGAAAAAAAGAAAAGACGAGGAGGAACGCACAAGCACGGGAGAAAAGGCAGAGGGGGGTAAAAACGCACGCCTGTTGCTTCGGAAAGAGAAACGGGTGTTGATAGCATAGGCACGCACACACGCGCACACACACACACACCTCGCACATCCACCAGTGCAGTGTGCGAGGAGAGGGGTGGGGTGACGGAGGAGGAGGCCGGGACAGTGGAAGAGAAGGAGAAGAGCGTGGACGGCGGGAGCTCCGGAGTTAAAGAGGAAACCAAATGTCAGGTCTCCGGAGAGGGCAACACAAAAGAGACGCGGATGATGCGACACAGCAGACCAGAAAAAAAAAAAGAAGAGAAGCCAGACCTCATGAACCGAACGTGACACTGGACGTCAAGACAGAAATCAGAAAAGAACACTGGTGCAGTGTGCGTCTAGTATGCGAAGAGACATAATAAGGGCAAACCGGGGCGGTCGAGAACACAACCAACCAATGGGGCATCGAACCACAAAGGGAAAACAAAAACGGCTAGCGAGAAGGAGGCGGCAGGACACGGGTGGTAAAGCCCGCAAGGTGGAGCGTGAGGCAATGCCGAATGGAAGCCACAGCATCAGGCGCATCCACCACGAAGAGGGAGGAGGGCGGAGATAGGAAACCGAGGGTGGGCCGTGGGTAGAACGGCAGGCAGAGTCGGGCTCGCTCTGGATGAGGCAGGAGCACAAGGGAGGAGGGAAAGGAAAAGGGATGGGCGTGTGTGCGCCGGGCCGCGCAGAGGAGGAAGGCCTGAGGAGTGGGGGAGAGGAGCGAGGCGAGAGACGGAGTTTTACCTTCTAGGCACCGCAGCCCGCTTCGAATTGAACAAGCGGCTTCTCGGCCTTGCGTTCCCCTCCCCCCCTCCCCCCGCACCTCCTTGCCCCTCTCTGTCTGACACAAGCACGCGTGCACTTGGGTTCTCTTCACAGAGAGCCCCGCCAGCCTCGCTCGCTTGCGCATCTCCGTTGCCGCATCGTATCGCCTTACGAGTCCATCGCCACGCATACCGCGCGTGTCGGCTCAACGACTGCTGCCCCTTCCGCGCTCCTTTTATCGCGTCGCTGCTCCGTCTGTGCGGCTCTCGAGGTACGCACGCACGCGCGTCACATCAAAAAAAAAGGCGAGACGAGGAGGAGAGGTCGCGTCAACCACGTGACAGCCCACTGCGGAGACTGCGCGATGAACCGAGACAGCTTCAGAACGAAAGAGCAAATGAGGCAGCGCGCGGACGAGAAGTGGCGTGCGTCCATCAGAGGAGTACGGGAGAGGAGGCGGCGGTCGTGTTCGTACTCGTAGTGGAAGCGGAATTCAACCAACTCGAACGGCGTCAAGTTGAAGCGCAAATGGAACGAGGGGCAGACGAGCCAAAGGCGCAGAGGAAAGACACACAAGAGGAAAAATAAGGAGACAAAAGAACACCAGCAAAATCATCAGCAGAAGCATGAGAATCCAAAGGGGAGAAAGGGAGTAGCGTCTTCTGCGTGGAAGAGGTAGGGGGTAGGGTGGTGGGGGTATCGGAGGTTACAGGGAGGCGATGGAGGGAGACGAGGTAAAGTGAGAAACACTCTGAGAGAAGCGCGCCAGCGAGTACTCACCTAGACACACATGCAGTAAGAGGATCACAAAGAAGGCTGCAGCAGGCACCTTCACACCGCGTCTGTAGATGTACTAGGAGAGAGCTCGATCGACCACCCTCGCGCTGGACCTGATCAACAAACAACAAAAAGAAAGCAGTCGTGGGGTTGAAGACAAGAAAGTGCGAGAGAGCGTGCAAAATGTACGGTCGATCACAGTGGCAAGAGGTAGACCGCAGCCTGGTACCTTTTTTTCTTCTTCTCGAGTGACGCAGGGCTTGCTCAACGCCCACACGCTCTCTCTCTCTCTCTGCCTCACGAGGGTCTTGACTGAGCTCGCTCCTCTTCCTGGTGTGCGTACCCTCCCTGCTTCAGCAGTGTATGTGCTGTCGCTGCTGCGCCGCCTCCCAATGTCGGTCCGTGACACCTGGTCACTGATCCAAGCAAGGGAGGTGGAGGGAAGAGAAAGAAGAAACGAAGAGGGAGATGTGAAGACATGACAGAGGAAAGGAGAAGGAGTCGTTAACACCGCACACGCGTGCGTACTCTCGTTCTCGTCCTCTGTTGTCTCGTAGCACCGTGACGACATCGCCCACTCGCCCCTCCTCTTGTCCACACAAACACACACAAACAAACCCACACACAGAACGCAAAAGGCACCACGTCACCGGCCACCTGCAGCACAAACCGACCAACCAGAAATCAAAAGCAAAGCGCCGCGCAACAACACGCACAAAAAAAGGCGGGAGCACCGCGACGTCTCAAAACAGCCTGCAGGAAAGGAGAAGAGAGAGAGGGCGAGTTAAGCTCAATGTCGTCTCCGCGACTCCGTTTCCCCGTCTCTGTACCGGCGCCGTCGTGGCGAGCACGCACACACACACACACACACACAAGTAAACACTCGTACACGTTGCCGCCGTACTTTCGTTCGTGGCGCACGGATTGGAGGAGGGAAGAGGGGGAGGTGAGAAGACGGAGACAACCGGTGCTACGTGAGCCGTCGCTGCTGGTCAGGAAGCAAATAGGAAGCCACGGAGTCTTTAGTTCTCTTTCTTTTCAGTTCAACAAGTTGAGCACAACAGCAGCGCCAGCAACACACTAATAGACACCAACAAGCAACGCGCCAGCCACATGGGGCGAGGGGGGAAGAGGAGAAACGCAAGGAAGCTACACGCCTGTCAAGGCCGACGGCTACCGTAACAGGGCGTACGCCGGCTCCGCACCAGAACGCGACACAAAGAAAAGGCGTGAAGGCAGAATGGGGAAGAGGAGGTGGCGGCAGCGGCGGTAGCGGTAGCGGTACGGTGCGTCGCAGACGAGGACGAGGGGAAAGGCAAGGGTGAGGAGGAGGAGAAGGAGCGTGTGAGGGAAAGAAAAGTCAAGACGGCGGCGAGGCACTCAACGGGAACTCAAGACACCGAAGTGCCAACGCGAACTCTCCGGGATACAAACAGAAAAAAGGAAGCAAAGACGTGAAGATGAAAAGACGTGAAAGCGTTTCCTTTTTTTTTTGTTTTCTTTGGATTCTCCCCCCTCCTAAACAACGACGGCGCATCACCGCAGCGCCGGCAGCAGCAGGAGAAAACAAGGAGGACGGGGATGCTGGGGTGACTGCAGATGAGCTTCCACCACCCTCTACGCCCGCCTCATTTCCCTTGTCCGTGCACAGTTGATGCGAGCGCTTGCGGCTCTTGCCAGACAAGCCTCCGTTCCGACCGCCGCTGCACCAGCTTACGCGGCGAGGAAACCCATGCGACTTGTCACCACCTGCAGCGTGCGGCGTGGCATGATGTAGGCGAAGACGTCGCACACCATGTGCCCAGCGATCTCGCGCCGGCCCACGATGCAGGCGGTGATGAAGAAGTTCACGTTGAAGCTGAAGAAGAGCCCGGCCGCCAGCATCGCCGTCGAGCCGTAATAGAGGAGACGCTTTGCGAAGGAGCCGTCGTTGCGGTAGCCCAGCTTCCAGACGCCGTAGTAGAGCAGCTCGAAGCGCACCACGTCGAAGAAGGCCTTGGTGATGCACAACGCCGCGAGGATGGCAGCGGCGAGGCGCAGCTGCTCCCGCCACGGCAGCAGCAGCAGCGACCCCTCCACCGGCACCCCTTCGTGGTTGTACCGCACGGACCGGCAGTGGCCCATCAGCGCGCGCACCCGCTGCACCCGCGCCGAGGGCGACCCAGACGTGCACCGCTCAGTCGAGCTCGGGTGTGCGACACCGATCTTGTGGCCCAGCCCGGTCGCCATCTCCTCCGCCATGGGCGACATCGCCGCCTCGCCCGGGGCCGCCATCGCAATCATGTCACCCTTCTGACGGCCCACCACCGTGCTCGTGCCGTACTGTGGCGCACGCAGGGGCTGCGTGTAGTAGCGCCGCTCCGCTGCGGCGGCGCCGGCGCCAGTGGCGAACCCGCAGCGGGACTGCAGCAGCGCCGCCGCCCCCATCGGGGCCACCGCCACGCTGATGGGGCCGGAGAGGAAAGTGGCGCCGGCAGCGCGGGCAGACGTGCAAAGACGAAGCATTCCTGTGGCTGTGGTCTCTTCCAGTTGACGTGGGCGCTGTGCCTCCTGCCGAGGGGGGGGGTGGCGAGATGCGGCGGAGGCGCTGAGGCGAGCAGACAGGGAAAACAACGAAGAGCAGCAGAGCGCCGTCAGACGGAGCGAAGGCGTGTACCAACACGAGGCCACTGCAAACAAACAGACGCACACGGAGACAAGACTTCTCAACGCCGAGCACTCGTGTATGTGTGTGTGTGTGTGTGTGTGTGTCTGTATAGTCGATCTTCTTTTCTTCTTCTTTCTCTTTACCACAGCAGCACAGACGAATGGATCGAGAGAGGAAAGAGAAAGCGCCGCCTGGGGAGCGTGAGCGATACGTGGAAGGCGAGGTTAGAAGGAGAAGGGAGGGGGTGGAGGTGCGTGGGGAGAGGGAGAGAGCGTGTCGATGGCAGGGAGGAGGGAGGGGGGGAGGTCGAGGCAGTCAGCAGGAGAAGAGAAGACACGCTGAAAGAGGGAGGAGAACGCACGATAGGCGTACGGATGCTGTGCGAGAGAGCGAGAGCGAGAGCGGAAGGAGAAAAGGAAGGGCGAGCGAGATGTCGTGAACACTGTGGTGATGCGCGGCGTGTGTACGCGAGCCGTGGGGGTACGTCGCAGCGAAGGGAGAGGGACGGGGGTAGCAGGAGGAGAGTGGGGGAGGCGAAAGGAACAGGTGAGGAGGCGCAAAGCATGTTCGGTGCCGTGCAACGGAGTCCAACGCAGTCCTCTGGGCTCTTGGACATGAAGAGCCCCCCAGTGGAGATCTCACACTCACATCTAGGCATACTTGTATTCATGAGACTTCTATTTGTGCCTGTTTTTTCTTTCCAACATTTCTTCACTCGAGTAGAACGTGCTGACGGTGGCGCACCACCCCACGCACACACCGCCCAGCCGCCACGGACGGCCCGCAGCCCAGGACGAGCTCAGACGAGCCTCAGCGCATCACGCAAAGCGCAGCAGGTCGTCGGCCATACGCAGCGCCTCGGCGAGCTCCTTGTCGAGCGCCGACTCCTCCTCCACCAGGGTCTCGGCCTCCGCGAATGCAGCCTCCGCCGCCGGCGCGCCGCGGCGCCCGGTCGCACCCCCCAGCCCCTCATGCCGCGGCCGCTTCGCCACGCCCTCCCCCTCCGCTGTGGCAGAGGTGGACGGCAGCGACGGATCCACCGTCCCCTTCGCGGCGTGACGGTGCTGGGCGCCGAGAAACGAGTGACTGCGGGCGCGGCTGCGCCAGAGCGCCTGCAGCTCCTCGAACGCCGCGAGCTCCTCCTCTGACATGGCAAGTGGCGAGATGTAGAAGGCACGCGCCGCCGCCTCCTCCGCCCGCTCCTCGGCAGTCACCACAATCTCCGGCACGACGCCAGCAGAGAGGACGCCGTCGTGGTCAGGGTAGACAAACTGCTGTCGCCCCGCGATCTTATGGTGGCTCACAATGGCAATGCCGTCGTCACCGCCGCCGGCAGTGGTGATGGTGGTGGTGGTGGCGTTCACTGGTGCCGCTGTTGCTTGTGAACTCGCCGACGCGAAACTGTTGCCGTCGACTGCGGAGCCGGAGACGGGCGGCGGTGTCTGCGAGTCGGACGCGGTGGTGCTCGACGCCGCGGACGCTGCGAGCGACGTTGACGCACCTGGCGGAGCGGGTGGGGCGCTGAAGAAGGCGTCAAGGCTCGACGGCGTTTCCCCGGCGCGGCGGCGCAGCGGGCCTGCGCGGTGCGGCACAAGCGGGGGCAGAATTGGGCCGCTGCCGCTGCGCTCGTCCTCGATGTCCGCGGCGAAGCTGCTGTAGCCCTCCTCCTTCACGTACCGCGCAAACGCCCTGCGCCAGACCGCCATCGACTCCGGCAACGTGACGCACTCGACGCGGGACTTGTGCTGCCGCAGCGCGGAGATGGAGACGGTGTGGCCGGCTGTGTAGTGGATGCTCGCGGGGGTGTTGAGGTGCACGAACCCGCTGCCGCGGCTGCTGTCGTCCTGCTGCGGCGCCGCACCACCTGTCCGAGGCAGCGAGGATGCGGACGACATGCTGTCTATCTATGCGTGCGTGCGTGTGTGGGTCGGTGTGTCTGTGATGATGGCGTCGATTATGGGGAAGCGACGACGGCGTACGGCGAGCGACGCCGAACTTTCGATTATGCCCAGCTGACAACTGTGAAAAGGTGCACAACCCAGATCAGCCAGCGTAGGGGAGTTGATGTGGCAGGTGAAGCGGTGCACGGCCCTGGGCTCAGTGGCGTCATACATTTTTCTTTCCCTCAGATATCGCTGCCTCGTTGACGCTGTACGTGTCGGCGAGAGTGAGGAAGGGGGGACGGACGGTGCCGCCTGAAGCTTCACATTCGCAGGTCAGCGAAGCTCGTCCGTCACCTCCTTCCTTGGAGGGGGGGGGGCCACCACGTAAAGTCTTTTTCTCGTTTGAACTCGATGTGCTCGGGCGTCTCGGCGTGCAGCTGGTGCGGTAGGGAGGGGGCTGAAGAGAGGGAAAGGATGCGGAGCAACACAAGCGACGAGGGGGAGGAGAGAGGTGGGAGCCGCTGCTCCGATTGCGCAAGCCACCCACGTACACACACACACACCCACACACGTGCGTGTACGCACATCCCTCAGTCAGGCTCATCCACAAAGGCGCGGACGGCGGCCGACAACCCGCCTGGGGCCGGCGCATCCGGCGTGTCGAGCCACTCCGGCTGGTGCCCGTCCACCTGCATCTTCGCCTTCACCAGTGCGGCCGGCACGCGGAGGGCAAGCAGCTCGAAGTAACCGCGGAGTCGCGGGTGCTGCCGCATAGGCAGCCGACCCGGCCGCAGCTCCAGCGGCGGTGGCGGTGGCGGTGGTGCGGCGTCGGCGGCAAGGGACGGCAGCAGCACCGGTGCCCCCACAATGGCCAGCGTCGCGGCCCGCGCTGCCGCCTCCTCCTGCGCTGCAGCGGCCGCCCGGGCCGCCGCACCCGGCGGAGGTCGCGGAGGGCCCTTGCGGAGCGCGCCGGGCGCTGGTGGCGCCTGCCTGCGTGCCTCAGCCCCGTTGGGTGACGGGTGCGCAGTGAGGGCGAGGGGGGCGTCGTTGCCGTTGCGGCTGCGGTGGCGCTGGTGTCGCCCACGCCCTGCATCGTCCTGGTCGTCGTACGCGGCTGCGGATGCATCGCTGCCATCGTCACGGCCCGCCTCGAGGTACGACGCAGTGTCGTCCTCTTCGTTGTCGGAGTGCCCCTCCTCTCCACTCTCCCCCTCCGCGCCGGCGTCTGCGGCGCCGCTAGAGAGAAGCAGGTGCTCCAGCAGCTGCGCCTGCAACTCGAGCTGCGTCAGGGCGTGACTGGTGTGGACGAGACGCGACTCGCACTCTTCGGCGAAGCGGTTGAGGAACTGCACGGTGCTGACGACAAAGCGGTTAACGAGCTGCACCACCGCCTGCGCGTCGGCGTCGGCCTCGGCCGTGGCTGCGGCCGCAGCAGCAGCAGCCGTGCTCGTGGGTGCAGCGCGGCTCGGCACGCCGGCCATCGCTGTCGGCGTGAGCGACGGTTTTGTGGTGCTGATCGAGAGACACGGGTTCTCGTACGAGGGGAGGGGGGGGAAGGAAGAGCCGGCACGTGGCGGCACCACCGTCGTGTTGTCGGGCAGCTCCTCTATTGCCTCCCCTGTGCGCGGCCGCAGATCGAGTGCTGTCTTCTCTGCGTACAACTGCCGTTGCGTGCGTCGCAGACATCGGGAAGCCAAAAAAAAAAAAAGCGGTCGGAAGCCGCGTCGAGTAGGGCGGGAATAGAGAAGCGCAATGGGAGGGATAAACAATGCGTCACACACACAGGCAGGCGTTGAGTGGGCACGTGGGTCTCCCACGGACGATGCCAAGTTCGCGCAGTCCCTCGCAGGCTCGGGCACTCTGTGAGGGCGGTTCGATGCCAATTCGGGTGAAAGAGGGGCGAGCACGAGCTCGGGGACTCCGTAGCGTGTCCTGCAGCCATCCTCGTCGTGGTCGGCCTTCGCACTGCCCATTTTGTGGTGCTTGCTTGTAGACTGCCAGGGCCCGACCAGGAAATTGCTGGGTAACCATACAAGAGGAGAGAAAGAGCGTCAGGCTCGCTGAGGGGCTGCTGTTGGTGGGGCCCTCCGCCCCCACTCCGCCACCTCACACTTTCGAAGGGAAGCAGGGGTGCATTACTGCAGCTCATGCTCGGCCAGCCCGTCCACGTACTCGTCCATGATGGAGCCCACCTCAGCCATCACCTCGGCCCAGCACTCCTCCGTCATCGCAGCCGTGAGGCGCTGCGCGAACGTGAACTGCGAGGTCGAGCTGGTGTTCCAGAGCCGCTCATTGTAGGCGATGTACTGGAAGTGGTCCATGCGGTACGCACAGAGGCGCTGCACCACCTCCTCGGCAATCTCACCGCGGCTGCGCTGCCGCGGGGGTGGCTCAGCAGCAGCCGCGGTGCGCAGCGGGGCACGCGCAGCCGCACTGGCAACCCTGCCAGGCCCAACCGCCGCGGCGCTGGCGCCGCCACTGTGTGTGCTGGCGCTGCTCTCGCTGCCGCTCGCGATGCCGAGTCGCACCATGTCCGCGTCGAGGCGCGTCAGCTGGTGCTGCAGTCGCGTGTACAGCAGCATCTCATCCTCGACGTCGTTGTCGGTTCCACGCTCGGTCCCAGCAAGCAGGTCGACACCGCCGCCTAGCTCGTCGCCGTCGCCGTTATCTGCGCCGCCGAGGTCGACCTCAACGGTGTGGCGCATGCCGTCGCCGCGTGCCGCAGGAGCCCTTGCCGTGTCCCAAGCGTCCTCCGAGGAGGAGCCGTAGGAGGAGTCGCCCGCCCGACCACGCGTGCGCCGTGACGACGCAGACGCGGACCGCGCCACCGCCGCACCAGGCGCTGCTTTTTCTGATGTGGCTGTGTCCTTGTACACCTGGCGGAGAAGTTGCTGGTGGTCCTGCAGCATGTGGTCAATCGCAGACGAGAGCGCCTCGAAGGACTGCTTTGCTGCGGCGTTGACCCGGGCACCTCCCAGCGGCGAAGCCGCGGCGTCCGCACGCCTGCCAGAGCCGGCAGTCGTCCCAGCACCGCTGCGCGACCGCGGCGTCGGCGTCGCACCGCGTGGGCCGCTCTCCCCCTCCGCTCTCTCCTCCCCCGACGCGGCAGCCGCGGCAACCCCGCCGGCCGCCACCGTCACTGTGTGTGGCCGCGGCGAGCGCAGGATGCCCGCACCGCCGAAGCTGGGCGCCACGGGTGGGGTGCGTGCGCTGGAGGGCCGCTGCTGCTGCTGCTGTGGTGATGGCTGCGACGGTTGGTGCTGTAGCGGCGAGAAGTGCAGGGGTGAGGCGCCGGGCCCGCTGTAGCTGTGTTGCGCGCTGCCGCCGGAGTTGGCGCTGGCGAAGTTCTGCGGTATCGAGCCAGACCGCAAGACGAGCGCCGCCGCATGTCGCACCGCCTCAAGCGGTATGCGGGGACTCTCGGGGGCGGCCTTGGGCTTTGCCTTGGGGGCGAGACCGCGGCCCACCCGCGGGGACTTGGCGAGGGGCTGGGAGGAGAGGCTGTGGCTGTTGCCAGGGCTCACGCGCTGGCTGCTGGCAACCGCGTCTTCGGGCTCGAAGGCGTCGGGACCGCCGCTGCTGCTTCCTCGGCGCACAGGCAGCTGGAGGTGCGGCACGGACGGGGCACCACGCGCGGCAGAGCCAGCACCACGCCCACGACGTGCCGAAGCCGCGTTCGGCGTCCCGGCGTTCTCGGTGCGGGGCAGCGTCTCGGTGGGAGCCGTCGCGGCGAAGAAGGGCACCTCCCCTTGGCTCAGCGGGGACGAGTTGAGGTCGTCGCCCGGCGCGGGTGTGGCCTGCGCCGAAAGGGCCTCCTGATGCACGTCGAGCGGGCGCTCGCCCGTCTCGTCGCCGCCCTCCGGCATGGCAAAGTTGACGCTGCGCCGCCGCACCAGGCCGCCCGGGGTGGCTGTCGCGGGTGCCGCTGCTGCTACCGTGCCCGCGCGCGGCGGTGGGGGCGGCGACAGTCGTGCTCCTTCTCCCGCGCCATCCTCCTCCACTGCCGCGTACGGGTACTCCTGCGCGCCGCCAACGCCGCCAGACGCGCTGCGGCTCGCCCCGCTCGGGCCAGCGGCCCACGACGCTGCAGGGGTTGGGGAGAAGAGGGACGCAGACAGCCGCTGCAGCAGTTGGTGCTGCTGTTGCTGCTGTGGTGACAGCGGGAGTGGGGCGAGCTGCCGTGGGTAGGCGTAGTAGGCGTCCAGGGATGGGCGCCGCTCCTGCGGCGGCGGTGGCGTGTGCAGGGGCGCTGTGCTTGTTGCGGGGAACGGGGCGGGCGGAGGGAACGGAGGTGCAGCGTAGCCCTCGTGCGCGTACGCGGCGCGTGCACCCGGCAGCACCCCGCGACTGTGGGCGTCGCCGTACGCAGCGACAGCATCCCGTCCCTCGCGGGGGCGCGTCGTCGGTGGTGGCGCCGCCGCCGCTGACCGCCCCTCCGCGGCGTCGTCGTACACAAGGACCTCCTCGGATGCCGCGCCAGGCCGCACGCGCGGCTCTGCGAGGCGGGCAAAAAAGTTGTCGCGCTCCTCCGGGCTGCGGCGCACCACGCGGTGCGTGCGGCGCACGACGTAGCGGCGCCGGGTGTCGCTCGCAGCCGGCGAAGGGCCGGTGGGGGGTGGCGGCGGGGTGTGGCGCAGCGTGGCGGTTGTGCCGGCGTACGCCCGCTCCACACTACTGGGGTCGGTGTCCGCCTCCACGCCGCTGTTCCACCGCGCCGCCGCGACGCGCGCCTCGAAGCTGGAGGTGGGCCTGCCGAACTGCATGCGCGGCGGGGAGCGCAGGCGGGCAGCCGCCACGGTGAGAGGAGCCGCGCTGCGCGAGCTCGGCAACGGGCGGGCCTGCTCGCTGCGGCGAGCGGCGGCATCAGCGCCGCCAGCGCCACGGCGCCAGCCGCCGCGGTCAGGTCTGGTGGCGCCGAGGAGGTGCATCCCGCTACTCATGCCGTGCATGGGACCGTTGTCATCCTCGAGAGCGACGCCGGCGTCATCCTTGTCGTCCCAGGCCCACCGCGAGAGCGTGCCCTTGCGCGACAGCCCCTCCAGCCCGACCGTGTCCAGCATCTCGCTCACATCGCGGTGGGCCACACGCTGGACGAGGTTGAGCAGCTTGAAGCGCTGCACGAGCACATTGAACTCCGAGCTGGAGGGGTACTCGAGCGCCGCCGAGGTTGTCATCGACGGATAGAGGCGAACGGTTTGAGAGCAGCGACAAGAAGGAAAATAAAGGCAAAGGTGTGCGATACAAAGGCGAGGGAGGTGAGGAGGTGCGCGAGTGTAAAGAGTAAGCCGCTTGGTATTCTATGTTTGCGTGCGCGGGTGGGTGCCAGGGGCTCGTGGGCAAAGTGCGGCCAAGTCGGAAACCGCAAAGGCAGCGCGCACTCTGCGGGCTCTGCAGCCGACCGGAGAAAAGAGGGGCGACGGACAAAGGATATGTGAATGCCAGTGGCGCCTCTCTAGAATGCCCCACGGCGCAGGGGGGGGGGGGGAAGGGGCCTGACACGCGGCGCGCCCTCTGTTCTGCGATCACTGCACTGCAGAGCGCGTTCGGTGAAGCCGCCGTGTAAAGGCTCCTTTCCAGCACCTCCACCTTGTTCTCTATGCGCAAAGGTCCAGATAAATATGACGTGTCGTCTTCAGCGCTTTTTGTTGTGTTGGCGTGAACAGACACGGCTCACTCATGTGTGTGTGTGTGTTTGTGTGTACGCGTGTGGTGGGGGATGGCCAGCGACCCCGATGTGTGGTGAGCGGATCTGCGGCAGGGGAAGGCGACGGAAGAGGGGGGAGAGGGCAACGGCGGCCCTCAAAACGAAGCGTCGCAGCTTTCCTTACCTCTGTGGGTGTGCGCTTCTCTCTTCTTTTTTATTGCCCCGCGGCAGTGGCAGGCGACGTCGGTGTGCAGGCAGTGAAGGAGACGGGTAGAGGAGGGGGGAGCTGGGTGCGGGACAGGAAGTCGGCATCGAGGGAGGCCGCCACGTTAAGAATTGCCGGAGGTGAAAGAGTGTGGAGCCACCCCCGACCTCCACCACCACCACCAGTACTCTCTCGACCTCTTCCTTTTCCCAAAAAGGGCAACGTGCGATCTCCGCGCAGGGCTGCGGTACGAGAGCACATGTCTACCACTCGCACTACGAGGTGCGGCACGCAGCCGCGCACGTCGAGTGGGAGAGGGGAACGGCAACAGCGCCGCCCTCACGGAGGCTTCGGGGCACGGTCGCCACAAGGAGCCCACGCAACCGCATGTACAGTCGAAGCCGGCGCCCGCGACCCCACAGCTGGGACCCGCGCCTCACAAATCTCTGTGGTGGTTACACACCCTCGCTTTTTTTCTCGCACTGTTCTTGTGTGTTAACGAGGTCAAGTTAATGGGTGCATCAGGAGCGATGCATAAAAGAGGCCGCCAAGAGGGGAAGGGGGAGGGGGGCGAGACGGCGAGTTGGGGTGTAGAGGCTCTTGTGAAGGGGTCGTGACGGTGAGGGAGATGGAGGAGGAGGGGAGGCGTAGTGGACGCGCAATGGAAGCGCGAGCAATGTCGCTCTCCTCTCCTCCCCGCTCCTCCCCAGCACCTGGGCTTGCCTTCTTCTCTCAGACCCCTCCACTGGACTCCCCACCTATTCTGTTCCTCTGCCCCCATCCCAGCGTCTTCGTTAACCCTCGCTGCGTCCTCCGAGCTGCCGCGTAGTCCATCACGTGGCTGCGCCGAAACGCGAGGTAGGGGAAGGGAGAGAAGAGGCGATGATGTCAGCAAGTGCGTGCACGGGTGTGCAGGTAAACAAACAAAAAACGAAGGGCGTTAGACGGGGGGCGAGGCCAATGCGGAAGGCGCCAACGAGGCAGGGGCAGGTAAGCGCGAGTAGCACGTGCCGAAGAGGTTGCAAGAATGCGAGGAATGCGCTTCTTCTCCTTCTCCTCCTCTTCTCTTTCTGTCTCCGCCCCTCCTCTCCCCTGCCCCGACGTGCAGCCGACACCACAACGCGTTGTGTGCGGTGGGGTGAGTAGAAGGGGGGGGGGGCAACAGCGGCACGGCCACATTGACGTTCCCCACTCCTCGTCTTCTATTCGTTTACCGCAAAGCACCACCGCTCATCTCCACAGCCAGTGCCCGGAAGGAGGGCACGTGGAAGAGAGGAGAAAGGGCTTCCTTGCGTGTGTCCGTCTCTGTGTGTCTGCGTGTGCAGCTTAGAAGCCGCGACCGCCGCGGCCGCCACGGTTCATGCCACGGCCACCACCCCGGCCGCGCGGAACGATGTCCTCCTCCTCTTCCTCCTCTTCCTCCTCCTCCACCTCGTCCTCCTCATCCACGTCGCTGAAGCCGTCGGGGGCCTCGCCGGTGTAGTAGCGCACGGCGTTGGGCACGATGCAGGTGTGCAGCACCTCCAACATGCTGATGCGCTGCTCCTCGTCGTCCTCCTCCCCCTCCTCCTCGTCCTCGCCATCCTCGCCGTCCACGTCGGACTTCTTCTGGAAGAGCCAGAAGAAGGAGGGCTGCGCAACGTCGTGGGAGATAGTGCGCACCTGCCCAGTCCGCTTCGCGCGCTGCTTCTTCGTGATCGTCTGCATCATGACGTTGCGACCCGGCTTCCACGAGATGGGCGTCACCGTCAGGTCCGACTCGTCCCCCTTCACCGTGACCGTCGCCGTGATCTGCTCCTCCGTGAAGAAGTCGTTCGGCGCGAAGGTGAAGATAACCTTGAAGCTGCCGTACTCGCCGTCCGCCGTCGCCGAGGTGATGTCGATGAGGTGCTTGAGCACGTCCTCGTCGTGCGGCTCGATCGTGCTATCGATGACGGTGTGGTGGCGCAGCACGCGCAGCCAGAAGCCATCCAGGCCAGCCGCGTCGGTTGCCGCGTCCACCGACTCCGCCTCCACGGCGATCTGTCCCACGTGCTCCTCCGGCATGCCCTTCTTCACGTCCTCGTCGGACACGGCCGCGGCGCCCGTCACAATCTCCTTGCGGCGCTGCAGCAGCGGCGCGAAGAGGGCGTCGTAGCGGCGCATAACCTCCGCCTGCTTCTCCTTAAAGGCGCTCTGCTGCGCCGAGAGGTCCTCGTCGTAGGCCGCGAGCACCTGCGCGCGCTGGCGGATCTTCTCGGGCAGGTTGGCCATGAACTTCTTGGAGAAGTCGGGGTCGAGGTACTTCTCGAAGTCCATCATGTGGCCCATTTCCATCATGTCATCCTCCTCGTCCTCCTCCGGCATCGTCGCCGGGGCGGGGCGCTGGTGCTTCGGCGGCATTGGTCTGGCTCTGGTGTCTACCCAAAGTGGTGGTGAGGGGGGGGGGGCGGCGGCAGGGAAAGCTGCCTGCACGTGTGTATCGGCGTTTGTGTGGGTGTGGGTGTATGTGCACCAGTGCACGAAAGGCGCCGTACTGAAGCACCTCCCTCCCTTTTCGGTTGTCCGACGTGTGCCTTGCGTGAGTGTAGGCTGAGGTGGCGGTGGTCAGCGGGCCTTTATAAGCCCAAGTCGAAACAGCGTTAACGCGCGTGTGCGGGGCACAAAACTAAACGTGCAAAGCGTGGGATGAGGGGTCAAGTGGAAGTGCACCGGTGACGGGAGCGCGTGGGATATCCTCCGAAGTGATGGTTGGGGGGGGAGGGGGAGGATGGGGTGGGCGATGGGTTGTACGTAGCTGGGAAAAAAAAAGAGGCGGTGGAGGAGTAGTACGCAGTTGATAAGAGGGAGGGGGGCGGGGCAACGTGCAGGCCGCAAAGGAGATCCACATACTGGGCGGCGAGGTTGGCGGCAGTGGCGCATCAAGCAGCGGCCCTTCTCGATGGAACGGCGCTCGCCTTGTGCGCCACATTCCAGAGGAGGAGAGCAGAGTTTCCGATTCGTCAGACGTGTAAAGGAGCGGAAGCAGAAACGGTGCGATACGCACACGGGAAGAACGACAGGTGGAGTGAACCCGCGGCAACGTTTCGTCAGCACACACACACACACACACGTACACACGCAAGCAGCACTAGTCTTGCACCTCGGCCGCACGCACCTCGACAGCCGCCAGCAGCGCCGCGGTGACCACGTCGAAGACTGTCCTGTTGCCGCCGCACGCGACGGCGGCCACGTCCAGGCAGCTCCAGCCGCAGCAGTTCAGTGCCCCGGCGGGGCACCCCGCATGCGCGAGGAGCTCGACCAGCGCGCAAAGCAGCTGGAGGACGGCGGTCTGCCACGCCACAAGAGCGTCCGCCGCGACGTCATGCGGCTCGGCGCGGCTCACGCTACACCCAACACCACCGAGCTGGGCGAGGGCGACGTGCAGGGCGGAGTTGCCTTCCTCGTCCCGCAGCGTGGCCAGTCGGGGTTCCCGCCGCAACAGCAGCCTCACCCCCACCACGTCCAGCTTCTCCACGAGGTAGAGGAACTGCGTCAGGGAAGTCGGCACGACGCGCACGACGCTGTGCGAGAGAACCCGCGATGCGGCCACCGGCTCCTGCGTGAACGGCTCCGGCCCCTCCCCGTCCCGCGCATCGGGGGCGCCGTCTCTGGCAGGACCCTCATCCGCGTAGAGAAGCAGAGGACCAGTGTGCGGGAAAGAGAAGCACCGCGCGGCGGCGCCGACGTCCCCGCTGGCGTAGCACAGCTCAAGGAACGGCCCGCCGTCGGCGAGGGCCCGGCCGTCGTGGTAGCCGCCGTAGTACGCGCACACAGCATCCACGAGGGCCTCCGTGGCGCTTGTGCCGTCGCCCACGCCGAAGAGCGTGCGCGCCACGCGGGCCACCGCGCCGAGGGACGGCAGCGAAAGCAGCCCGCAACCGCACGTCGGGTTTACGTGCTGGGCAGCAGCGACAGCAGCACCGTCGTCGCCGCCACCGGGACGCCGGCCCCGAAGCTCCGCGCGCGCCATCATGCGCGTCCGCCAGGCGGCTATCTCGCTCCACAGGGCGGCGGAAGACACCGGCGCAGCCGGCCAAGGAGCGGTGCAACGCCGCAGCGGCCGCAGAACCGCCGCGACGCTCACCGTCTCGCGCAGCGTGCCGCGACAGGCCTCGCCGCAGCCGGCGCGGAACTGCAGCACCGCCAGCAGCCGGTGCTCCTGCAGCTGCCGCAGCAGCGGCGCGCAATCCTCGACGCGCATGGCGCGACTCAAGGAGGCGACGACGCAGTGCGCCATGCGGTAATCACGCGCTTGCCACGCGAGCACGAGGGAGGCGTACTCCATCGCGCGGCGGCGTGCCGTGGCCAGCCGTGGCGACGCAAGCGACGCCGCTTGGGCAGCGACGAGCGGTGCGGTGGTTGGACGAGCGGGGGAAGAGGAGGGGCACACGCAGCAGCTGTCGCAGGACGTGCGGCCCGCCACCGCGACTCTACCCCGCGCAGCCCCTGCCACGCCGTCATCGTTCATCTCCTCGCCGGACGTGGATAAGTCACCGCACGCGTGGGCATGGTCGGCAGCGAGCTCCTCCGCGAACCAGGTGCGCACCTCCGCCTTCAAGAAATCAAAACGGCTGGCCACGAAGGCCTCTGCGCCGCCGTCGCCTGCGGCTGCAGTCGAGGGCCCCGCTTGCAGCGCGGCATACGCGGTGCGCCAGGCCTGCACCACATCTCCGCCGAAGCTGTTGTACACGCACGGCGCGTGCCAGCCATCCCAGTACGGCGGCGAGGCTGATGCGGGTGGGCGGACCTCTGCCGCAATGCCGTGGCCACGCAGCAACTTGCCGTACGCGTCCAGTGAAGCGCTCGTGACGACGTGGTCGAGCACGCACGCGTCCAGTCGCACCGGCGCTCGCAGCTCCGCCGGCGACGCAACTGCAGGCGCGTTCGGCGGCGCAAGCGAGGCCGTCGGGGGGACGCAGTCGGGGAGCGACAGGAGCACCTCTCGTGGGTCGATATGGCCGCGCAGGTAGGCGATCGCTTCTGCGACGTCGCCGCGGTGCAGCGCCGCGAAGCCGGCCATGCGGCGCAGGTCGCCCTCCACCTGGTAAAGCCCGTCCGCCGCATCGGTCGCCGCTGCCGCGCTGCGCGCCGCCTGCTCGACTCGCTGCCGGTGGAACGCCAGCAGCTGGAAGGCGCCGGCGCTGTTGCCGTTGGCCACGAGCTCTGCCAGTTGCACCCGAAGGGGACTGAGCTTTAGCGCCCACACCGTCCGCTCACTCGCAACGCAGAAGGACTCGCCGTGACCGCGCAGCGCACCGAAGCGGATGCCCGGCACTGGCACCCGCTGTCCCCACGACGGGGACGACGCCGACAGCGGTGGTGAGAACGCCGTCGCCGCCGGGTTGCTGCCGTTGCTGCTGCCGTCGTCGAGCAGCGGCACCACATCGCAGTGCTTCGGCGTGAAGAGGAAGACGTGCGGGAAGCGAGCGAGCACAAGCTCAACAGGGCCGTCGGTCTGAAAGACGTCGCCCATGACCAGGTCGTCGTCCCGCCCCCGCGACGCGCCGGTCGCTGGACCCGGCTGGGCTGCACGCGGGGCGCCGGTGCGGACCGTGATGGGGTTCACCCCCGCCGCCGCCGCGGTGTACGATGAGCCGGCGCGATCGGCCAGCGCGACCGGTGCACACCCGGCGGTAGCAGCGGCCGGCGGCACGCCGATCTCCATCACCGTGTTCGGTGCCTGCGTGCGGACGAGGAACGTGTTGTGGTCGCTGCCGACCGACACCAGGGGTGGCCGGCTGCCGTCGAGACGCAGCACGCACCAGGGCGACCCGCCGAGGAGCGACAGCAGACTCACCTCGCGTCGCATGCCAACACACACCGTCAGCCCCGCCTCCACCGCCCCGGCACTCGCCAGCCCGCCGTCGTCGCCAGCGGGAGCGCTGCCAGCCACCGAGGCGGGAGACGAGGCGGGGTCGCGACGCAGGGCGGCGACGGGGTCGCAGAGCAGCACCGACTGCGCGGGCTCGGGCAGCATGTAACGCTGCCGCAGCGCCACCCGCGGCGGTGGCCAGGCGAGTGCCGTCGCAGCAGCAGTCGACAGCGGCGGCGACGCATCGGCTGACGGCACTGGCGCGGGATTCTGCGCGACTGCCGAGGTCGCGGGGCTGGTCGCAGCACTCGCCGCAGCCAGCACACCAGTGGCGGCAGCGGAAGCGGGGGATGAGGAGGAAGAGGTGTAGACACGATCCACAACGTACACGGCAAGCTCCTTCTTGTGGCGCTCTGCGACGCACACGACGTGCGTCCGTCCCGCGCCGCCGACACCGCCGCCGCTGCTGCCCGCGACAGGCACCGCGGCAGGGCACGGCGAGTGCACTGCGCTGGTGTAGGTGAGGTCCGCTGAGGTGGTGCCCAGCGTGCTGCGCGGCGTCCAGGGCTGCGAGCTAGTGTGGCTCGCATCGCTGGGGGTGCGAACGTGCGACGTGGTGCGGCTGTGCTGGCTCACGCCGTCCTCCTCCTCGCGAGTCGACCGACCCAGTTGCGGAGGCCGCACGTGGGCGGTAGAGGAGCACAGGCTTACTGCCGCGGCCGGGCTGACGCTCCCGCTCAGCTCGTGGTCGCGGCCAACCGTCGGCATCGGCTGCGCCACCGAGAAGGCGGCCACATCTGTCGCGATGGTGCAGAGCACCGCGTACGTCTCGGCATGCAGGAGGAGGAGGCGGCCAGCGCAGAGGGCAAAGAGAAGGCGCTGACCGCGGCTGTGCTGCAGCTGCTGCACGGGTGCCGCGGCCGCTGCTCCACTCGGGGAGATGAAGCAGCGGCGTGTGACGGACACGATCGTGGCGCCATCGTCCTCTGCATTTGCCGCCGCCGCCGCGGTGTTGTCCTCCTGACGTGCGTCCACGGCGTGCGTCTTGCGCCGTGACTGCCCTGGTCGCTTCGCGACCGACAGGGAGAGCCGCAGCAGTTGGCCGCGACTCGTGCCGATGTGCGTGTCGGGGCCGTAGCTGTCGAGTGCGGTGATGGTGCCATCGCTCTCGTCGAGGTCGAAGAGACGCAAGAGCGCCCGCACCGCTGGCATGGCGTCCACCGGCGCTGAAAACGCGTGCCTAGGGCGACTCTATTGTGTGTGTGTGTGTGTGTGTCTGTGTGTGCGTGTATTGGTGTAGGTGCTCGTGTACACCTGTTCGATATTGAGATCGAGAAAAGACAATAGGAGAGAGGGCGAGGAGTGAGACAGTAAAAAATCAGCCTTGAAAGCGGAGGATGAGGGGGGAGGCGTACGTTCGACTGAGCCGACTCTGTCACCGCTGGTCTCTTTCTCACTCCGTGTGTAAAGCTCGCGGGTGCACTGCCCACGAAAGAGAAGAGTCCGCACGTGCTTCCGTTTGGGATGCCACTTCGCATCTTTTTTCTTGTGTTTGTGTTTAGCTTGCGCCGCGCCTGTGAGCCCGACGAGGCATCGAAACTCCGCCTTTCCCCATGTAGGGCTCGGTGCGCGTCCACAGGCGCTCTCTGAGGGGCAGTAGCCTCGTTCGTCGTGTCGTTACGTGACGTCATCACATTAGCAGAGTGCAAGGGCCAGAACGCTGAGGGGTGGGGCAGCTTTCAGTCCACCGCTGTCAGTCCTGCCGCCACTGGTGACCGCACTTAACACACTTGAAGAAGACCGTGGCGGGCTCGTCGGCGGAGCGCATTTGGATCTGGATGTAGTACGCCTTGGTGCTGTCGCACGGGTTGTCCTCGTTCTGGCACGGAATGGTCATCACCTGACCGCCCTCCGCCGAGGCGCTCGCACCGGCCACGGCGGACGCGTCCTCCTCCGCGGCGACCGCACCCGCCGGCGCTGTTGTCGGGCTCGATGCGACGTTGGCGGCGGCCCCGCTGTCCGGACCCTCGTCCTCAGCGTCCATGAGCTGGCGGTTTTGGGCCACGAAGGAGTGGTGGATCGTCAAGGTCGGCTCGCCCAGCGCGTTGGCCGGCACCCGCCCCTCCGCGCTGGTGACCGTGTACTCGTAGCGGCACGTCGCGCACACCAGCGCGTTGCCCTTCATCTGCGGCACCACGAGCAGCAATGTGGAACAGAAAGGGCAGAAGAACATGGCAGCACCCCAAACAGGTGGGAAGTGTGTGACAAGCCACAAATTCTGTGTGCGTAAGGGAGACGATGCAGGGAAGTCCGAAGTGCGGAGTGGCCGCGAACACAGGGAGCGGAGAGGAGATGAAGGGAGGGGGGGGGGGGATCGTCGAGCATGCAAAGTGACGGGGAAGACAGCAACGCTGATGCGCGTCATGCGTGAAAGAACCTTGCGCCTGCACGAAAACCATCGGAGTCGCAATGGACTTTTTCTGTTCGCATGCCGACCCAAACCGCAAACACGCAAAAAAAAAAAGGGCCGCAATCGCTGCCGCACCTCCGAACTGCATGAGCTGCCGCGAGAACCGCCATCGCAGCCCCACCCTGCGACAGGTCGGGCTGCCTCAGGAACTGCACGGTCGCCGAGTGCACTAGAGTGAGTGCTTCGTCCCTTCGCCGTCGAGGTTGCGCCGCCGTGCATGCGGGCTTTCCGGGTGCGTGTTGGCAAAGCTCTTCTTTTCCCTTTTTCTTTTTTTTTGTCAAAACAACACCACTCCACGTGAGCTGGAGTCCCGTCCACGACACCTGTGTCCCTTCTCGACGCGTCCTTCGCCTCGACCAAGATCTCGCAATGAGTGTCTACACGCCTACACAAACGAACGTGCGCAGGGTGGCGTGAAAGGGCGAGGAGTGCGCACACCCGGCACGCGGCAGCGCCGCGCAAAGAGAGAGGGAGAGGGCCGCCGGCGACCTGGACGCGGTGATGGCGGCCACACACGCATTGCAGGAGCACATCCGTACCATCCCCATCCACGGCACCGCCGGAAAAGGGAAAAAGTCGCGTCTCCTTCTAGCAAGAGGAAGACACATCACAGCACCATCGCAGTATGGCTTCGTGTGTGTGTGTTTGTCCTGAAGCTCCACACACGGCTCACAGCTTGGCGGCATCAAAGGGAGGGCACGCCAGACACCGCGGCCGCACACGCAGGGTGGTCTGTGTGTGTGTATAAGCGCGCGGCGCAGCGGAGATCCTGACGCACGCTCTCTTGACCGTGAACGGGCATGCATGCGTCCGGTGCGAGGGAGGGTGGGAGGAAAGCAGGGCGTCGATGGACCGCCTGCTCACATGCCCAGCGTCTTCATGGTCACCTCGTGGCCGTGGAACTGCTTCTCGACCAGCGCGCGCGGCGCGGGCTGCACGTTGGGGTCGTTCTCCGGCAGCCCGTACACGTCGGACGGCGTCAGGTCCGTGTAGTTGCCGCGGTACGCGTTGTACAGGGCGTTGCTGCTCTGTAGCGCACCGAGGCGGCGGCTGCCCAGCAGTGTCACCTCTGTCAGCGCCACCTCTGTGGCGGCGCCGAGGCCGTGCGTCGTGCGAATGTTGTTCATGCGCAGCGCCTCCTCCTGCCGCGGCGCACTGCGCTGGATGAACTCGACCGGGTGCATGAGCCGCTCCTCACGCGCCTGGGGACGCGGCAGGCCGATCTCGCTCGACATGATGGACTTGGGTGAGATGTGGGGTGGGGTGGCAGGGGGTATGAGGGGAAAGGGGGTGGGGGTGGGGGCTAACACAACGTCGTGATCAGAATAGGAGCAGCGAGAAACGCAACGCTGGGAGGTGAGGCAGGGTTCAAAAAGACAAGAGAAGGAGCGGTGCCGGTTTCTTTTCTACGTGTGTATGTATGTTGCGTGTTTGCGTGTGATTGCGTGTGATTGCGTGTGAGTGTGTGTGTGTGTGTCACGAGAGAGGTCAGGGGCGAGGAGAGGAGCGGATGAAAGTGAAAGTCTATGGCGGTCCGCACACACACACACATATAATCCCACACCTCTACGCCTTCGGAAACGAAACGTGCAAAGCGCAGAGGCCCGCAGTCCCCCCCAAAAAAATGCACATGCACTCCATTCTTCTTTGTCTTCGCCCTCTCTCGGCAAGGCAAACCTCCAGCAGATGCAGTCGCCCCTGCTACGGAGGGGGGAGAAACGGACCGACAACGAGAGGGCCGGTGGCGCGTCCCGGTCTCCGCAGCCAGTCGGCGCGCACCCCAATCTTCCTCTGGGCGCGTGTGCGTGTTTTACTCTTCCTGCCTACTCGCATGCTTGTGTATGTGCTTGTGTGCGCCATCGCGGACACTCTCCGTCTCCTATCCACACACACACACACACGTACGCGCAAGGCAAACGACGAGGGAACAGGGTCGGTCAGATCCACGAAGCGATCGTCGCGGGCGGGACGACGGTGGGAGAGGAAGGAGGCAAAGGAGTACGACGCCGCCTCGTGCTGTGGTGCCGACAGCCGTCAGTCACGCACGCGCGCACAGTGTCTGCAATGCGAACACGCAGCAGCGTCCCCCTTCCACAAACTCACGTCAACGCTCCCCTTCCCATGTTCACCAGCACCGCCCTCCCACGCGCGCTCGGCGACACGGACAGTGTCAGTGTTCAACTACCGCTTCTGGAGGCCCAGACACACGGCACGGGATACCCCTCCCCCTCTTCAGAAGAAGTAGAAGTAGAAGAAGATGATGAGGAAGAAGCCGACTGCAGCTGGCGGGCCGTACGTCTTGATGAGCCGCATGCGGTTCATGTGCACCGTCTTCTTGTAGTACCGCGAGCTCTGATCGACCAGCTCGGCCGAGTAGTTGGTCATCGTGTCAAGGCCCTCTCCACGGGTCATGAGGTCCTCCAGATTCTTGCGCATCACCATGTGCACATCCGTGATCTCCTGCCGCAGCGCGTCGTAGTGCGGGTTCACCTGCCGCCGCGTCATGCCTGTCGCCCCTGCAGGACTCGCACTCGCCCCCGAGTGGCCGCCGCCGCCAACGCCGCCGGCCCCCGACCCGACGACGATGCCGTCGCCCGTGGTGCGGTCCTGCTGCATGATGCGACTCACACACTTGCGGAGGGTCGCATCGAACTTGATGAACTGATAGGCGCGCACGTTGGGCGCCCCGATCTCCTCCGCGGTGTACTGCTGGATGAACTCGGCGAAGATGAGGTCCAGCAAGCCACAGGCGAGCTTGTTCATGCCTGTAATGTCGCCTGAGTTGCGCAGCAGCAACTTGTTCACC
>JASAOO010003362.1:5571-18071 GCA_030849075.1 Zelonia costaricensis | reverse complement strand
GCTCCACCGCACTCCAGCCGGCACCGGCCCCGCTCGACCACGGGCGCTGCGCCTGCTGCCCCGCCCACGCCTGCCACACGTCGAAGGCACGCCGCCGGCGCGCCTCCGTCGTGCTGCGCTCTGTCCGCTGCGCGACCAGCTGCAGGGCAGCCACGCGATTTGCGCGTCGCACTGAAACGCGCGTCAGCTCCGCCAGGGTGCGGCAGGCCGGTGTGTAGCTGCTGGCGTTCATCGACAGCAGCAAGCGGTTGTACGCGGTACACTGGCGCAGCTGGGCCTGCCGCTGCCGCAAGAACGCCCGCCACCGGCCGTACGCCTCCGCCCGCAGACGTGCGCGCCGCCACCCCGCCATCGCGTCCGCCGCGCCGCCCCCGCCGTGGCGCTGGCTGGCCCGCACCTCAGCGGCCACGTCGAGGAGGGGCGTGTCGCTGGCGCGGAGCTGCACCTCACGCAGCAGCGCATGAGCCGCGGCCACCGTGCGCTGCTGCGCCCACACCCGCCACCGACGCAGGTAGCGGCCCGCCAATGCGGCAGTGCAGTCGTGCGCCTGCGCGTTGACGGCGGCGACGCAGCGTTGCAGCTGCGCGCGGCGCTGCGCCCACCGCCGCCACCGACTAAGTACGGCCTGCGCCCGCCGTCGTGCGTGGCTGCGCTCCAGGACGCGGCCATAGCACCGCAGCGCAGCGAGCTCGCGCCCCTCCAGCGAGCCCTTCACCGCACGGGCTGCCAGCTCGGCAAGATCGCTGGCGCGGCGCTGTTGCAGCGGCGCGAGCGAGACCGCCGCGTTCAGCTCCCGCAGTGACGGCTGGCCAACGCGGTAGCTCGTCACGGTCTGGTTGGGGCCGTGCGCCATGGTGGTGCGGTCGTACTGCGCCACACCCAGCACCAGTGGCATCGCCTCCGCTGTGGCGGTAGCCGATGCACCGACCGGCGGAGGAGATGCGGCCGCGGTGGCAGAGGTGGCGACAACAAAACGGTGCATCGGCCCCACCGTGAGCGGCACAAACGTGGAGGACAAGATCGTCTGCGGTGACTGCATGAGCGTCAGCAGCGGCAGCTCGACGTTCAGCATGTCGTAGGCGGCGACGCCGCCGTCCGAGAAGGCCGTGTACAGCCGTCCAAGTCCAGCGTCATACAGGACGGCGGATAGCGGCATGCGGCGCGACGAGCTCAGAGTGCGCACGTACTGGCCAGACGGCAGCGCGAACACCTTAGCCGTCGCATCGCGGGACGCGCTGACGAGGAGGCGGTCCTCGACAAGGGCGAGGGCGGCGACGTAGTCGGTGTGCGCGCACTCGATGGGCCAGTTGACGGCCCTCGCGGCGTCGTAGCCGCTCTGCAGGCGCTGCATCAGCCGCGCCGCTGCGGCAGTTGCGAGCACGCGGCGCTGGTATTGGTGCAGCCACAGCCCAAGTCGGTGCTCCAGCGACGACAGCGACCACCGCCTGCGCTCCGGTGGCGTCTCTGCGGCCGCCGCCGTAGCAGTCGCGGTGGCAGACTTCGAGGAGGGAAGCGCCGCTTGGAGAGGGGCAGGTGCGGGTGGCACGCTCTTCCTTGTGGACTTGGATGACACCTTCTTGCGCTTGCCGCTCGCGCCCTTCGACTTGCGCGTCTTGGGCGATGGCGCGTCTGCCGTGGTGTTTAGACTCCCATCGAGGCCCTTGGCCCGCTTCTTGATGGTACGCCGCAGACTGCGTGGGGTGCGCGGCCCGGGGGCGGCGGCGATGCGGGGAGTGGCGGCGGACGTCGTCCTCTCCGTTGCCGACTTCCCGTCCTCGCCGCCGCTGCTGCTCGTGCCCTCGCTGGTTGCATCGTCGTCGCTGCTGCTGTCTTCGCTCTGGTGGTGGTCAGCGCGGCTGCGGCGTCGCACGGGTGAGATGCCGCCACCTGGCCCCACCAGCAGGCTGCCCTGCGCGAAGAGTGTGCCGGACGCGTCCGCCTCCAGCGGCGCGAAGTCCAACTCGTCCTGCGCCGACCAGCCCAATGACGTGCCCGGCTGCGGCACAGAGGAGAGGCGACTGCTGGGGCGGCTTCCTGGCTTGGCGAGCTGCTGCGTGCCGCGCACAATGAGCGGGGCGGACTTGGGGCCGCCACCGCGGCGTTGCTGATGCTGGTGCTGGTGCTGGTGCTGCTGCGCCGCTGCGCCTGGCGGACCGAGGTTGAGCACGTCCAGCGAGGGGCGCCGGATCCCTGAGGGCTGCGAGGCCGGGAGAGGCACCGGCGCCGGTCCGAGTCCCGGCGGCGCCGTCGCGCTGACGCTGCTCGCCGTCATGGACAGCGCCAGCGGTCGCGCGATGGGGTGCGGCGCCGGGGTGGCGTTGGCGCGGGGTGCGGTGGTGTTGGACATCGACTCGGCCGGCCCCGCCACCGGTGTGTTCACGGCCGTCGACACTGCCAGCGGCTCCGGCAGTCGCCCGCGCAGCGGCGACGACTCGAGTCGGGCGCCGCTACCACCGCTGTTGCCGACGCCCACGCCGGCCAGTTGTGCCCGCTCGTCGTTCGTGATGGTGAGCTGCGTGCCGTGCACCACATCCCACAGTCGCAGCGTGCCGTCGTCGGTGCCGCTGACCACATAGCCGCCGGTCATGGTGGCCGCAAGCGCGCACGTGCTGCGCAAGCTGCCCTTGAGTCGGTGCAGCGGCGTCATCGTTGCTGCCTCCCACACGCCCAGCGTCCGGTCAAGGGAGCCGCTGACCAGGAGTGAGTGCGTGGGGGGTGTCGCGACCCCCGGTCCCGCCGCGTCGCCGTGGTTGGCGTGCGACCCGCTCGCCGCGTGCAGGCGGGGGGCGCCGCGCACGTACAGGAGGCATGTCACGGCCCCTGTGTGGGCCGGCACGTGCGCCACGGCAGCCATCGTCGCTGCGTCGTACACGTGCAGCGTGCCATCGGTGTGCCCAGCCACGACGCGGTTGCCGCACACCTCGACGAGGGACGTTACCACGGCGCGCGCGTCGCGGCGGGGCAGCGTCGCCAGGACGTGGTTCGGGTTCGCCATGCTGCGCACCTCGAGCCCGCCGTCCTGAGCGACGAGCCAGAGAGACGTGTGCAAGCCCGACTGCACAAGCGGGGCGATGTTGGCTGCCGGCACCCCACCGCTCGGCACCAGGGCCGACTTGGGCTTGGAGTTAGCAGCCGCAGGCGCGCTCGCCACATTGCGCGCGCCGAGTCCGTTGAGCAGCGACGTCGATGAGCGCCGCCGTCCCGGCGTGCCACCGCTCACGGCAGACGCGCCCGAGGATGAGACGCGGCGTCGGGCTTTGCCGAGCGGGGTGTGCAGCGTCCCCGACAAGTGACCGGGGTGGCCTGCGGCGGCGGCGGCGGCCGGCTCGGAGGACTGCTCGCGGCCTCGCTCCTGCTCTTGCACTGGCGGCGGCGGCGGCGGCTGTGTCGGCCCCGGGCCAGCGGTGGGGGTCTCGTGCTGGGTATGCGATTCGTGCGTCGCCGCGGCCGCCTGCGCCTCAGCTGGGGTCGGTGCGGCACCCGACGCCCCCTCTCTTTGCTCCTGCTTTCCCCCCGCCTCCTCAGCGGCGCTGCCGCGGCGCGGACGCTCCGTCGCGGGTGTGTGGGATGTGGCCGTGGGCGGGGTGCGCACCACCACTGGTGCGGCGCAGCGGAAGCGACCCATGAAGCCGCGCTGGTGCGCAAAGTTCAAGTAGTCCGCCTCCTTGCTCGACAGCAGCGGGCGAGGGTGCGACACCGGCGGCGCTGCCGACGACGAGGACGGCGCCCCTGCTGGGCAGCTGCGGGCAGGGCGCAGGACCGGTGTGATCGTGGCCACCGCACTCATGGCGTTGCCCGGTGAGCGGCTGGCGGAGCGACTTTCTGATAGGACGGCTCGCGACGGAGCTGCCTTGAGCCGGTGCTCCCTGACGAGCCACGGCGCCTTGCTGAGACCGCGCGTCGGCAGCGACGCGGCGGCGGAGGGCGCGGCAGACCGCGGCGTAACCCCGCGGTGGGACCGGCGTGTCGTCGCGCCGACGCTGCCCTCGTCTCGCGAGCCGGCCCGGGGCCGCGACGCCGCGGGCGACTTCGAAAGCGACGCGAGCAGCGGCCGCTGCCGCTCGTGGCGCAGGCCGGTCTGTGCGAGGGCGGCAGACGTCAGAGCCGCGACGGCGACTTCGACGGTGCCGGCGCCATCCTGCCGTGGTGACGGGCCGGCCGTGGGTGCTGCTGCTGCAGCCTTCGCGGGTATCGGGGCGCTCGTAGTGGTAGTTGTGCTGATACGCGCGGCCACCGGTGCCGGCGAGGCGAGTCGCGACTGTTTCGCCGTGGTAGAGCGGCGCGTCACTTTGCCAGGGCTCGCGCGTGGCGTTGCTGATCGTGCAGGCTGGTTGCGCGGCGTTTCATGACTCGCTGCGGCCTTGCCGCCTCGTCGTCTTGCCTCGTCGTCGACATCGTGGCACGAGGAGGAGAGGGGCATGGTTGTCCAAGGGCCCTCTCAGAGGCAGGCGTTGGCGCTGTGTGCAGGGTCGCGGTGCTGTGGTGAACGCGAGAGCGAGACCGAGACGGCGGTGATCGTGTTCGGTTTGGTCCAAAGTGCGGAGGCGAGTTGCAAACCACAAAAGTCAAACACCACACGACCGAAGAGACCAAAAAAAAAAGGAAAAGGAGACGGAGGTGGCGGTAGGAGAGGGCTGCAACAGCAAGAGGGGGAAGGAGCCCCAAGCAGGGTGCGGAGAGCACGGTGTGGAAAGGGGGTGAGAGAGGAGGGGGGGAAGGGCACAGGGGAGAAGACACGGCAACGCGACAAGATGCCCACACGCGCCCACACTTACACGCACCTGTATACCGACACGAGCACAGACCGGCGCGCAGATAGCTTCAAGAGGAGGCACGAAGGAGTGGGGAGGGGGAGGCGAGAATACCTCAGGTGTCGGCTCCAAGCACGGGGTGACACACGGTAAGGACAAGAACGGAGAAGCGGACTGGCTGCGAGCGAGACTGTGAGGGGAGTGTAGTGGTACAGGAAGCTGAGGAGGGTGGAGTGGAAGCGATAGGGCGGACAAGAGGGCACTGAATGAGGTAGAGACGGGGGCTTGGCAAGCACACAAACACACACACACTAACACGCGATGAACGGGGAGGTGGAGCTCAATGCGAAAGACAGACAGAGAGACAGAGAGGGCGAGGTGGGAGTGTGACACGCCGCGGTGCACGGTGCACGGTGCAGGAAGGAGGAGGAGGAGGAAAGGGAGGAAAGCGAGCACTGAGAGAGAACGGTGTGACCAAGCACACGCGGAGTAACAAGGAAGGAACAAAAAAGGGAGAAAAGGCAAAGCGGGAGGAGAGTGAGGGGGAGAGCCGAGACGGAAGCGCGACGAGGTGACTGTTGTGGGGAGGGAGCGAGGGAGGAGAGAAATACACGCGCGGCACCACGGCTCCCCATCAACAGAGACACACACTCACGCGCACACGCACACAAACGCACAAACGCGCAGAACAAAAAACGTCGAAGGCAGAAAGTGCCAAACGCGCCTCCACGCGCAGGCTGCCCTTCAACTCCGACAGTGTGGAACTACGGACGCCGACAACGACAGCAACAACAGCTGGGGCGGCGGATGACCCTCAGCTTTACCAGAGGAAAATGAAAAAAGGGCCAATCGCCACGTGTTTTCAAGAGCTTTGGGCTGCGTAGATGTACGCTGGAGCAGCCTTCAAAACACGCAACAGCAGCAAAGGGGACGGGGATAGAAGAGGGGTGGGGGTGGGTCACTTCTGTCTGACCAAGCACGAACCGGCGGCGGCGGGATTCTGCGTGCGTGTGGTCGGTCGGAGAAGGGAAAAAGGGGTAAACACGGAATTGGATATTCGTGTAGATGAGCTCTCTTCTTTTTGTGTGTTTGATTTTATCTTTCACTCTCTCTCTCTATGTTGGCCCCCTCTTGCGTGGACACTCGGGGCAGCGGGTGCGGCCGTCTCTCGGAGCCGAACTCCGCAAGTCGGACAAATAATGTGGAGAAAGCGGTGGGGTGGGCGGCGTGCGGTGTGCGTGCACTCGCGGCTGTCCCTCGCCGCGCACAGGTAGGGGTTCTACTGGGCCTTCTCGTTCTTTTTGTTGTTTGTGTGTGGGTGCTTGTTTGCCTGTTTCCAATGAGGAAGGAAGAGAGATGGCGTTTTTGGGGGGAGGAGGGAAAGGGGTAGGCGGACGGGTGAGGTGTGAGACGGGGAGGTCGTGCGCTCGGGGGACGTACCGCTGACAGTAGGGAGTGGCCGCAGTGGCGGTGCGTGCGCTCGTCTCCCGACTCCTGTGAGCTGGTGCGAGGAATTGAAGAAACCGACGACAAGAGTTTGTGTGTGTGTGTGTGAAAAGAGACGTAGGAGAGAGGTGAATACAAGTGTGGAGCGTGGACAAGAAGCGGAAGGGCGGTTGTCAACACATCGACGCGCGAAGCGGAAGCTGTACATGCGCCCTCTAGTAAACTCGGCCCACAATTCAAGCGAGCGCCGTTGCTCAAGACCCCTCAATCCCGTTTGCCCAGTCCTTGTGAGCGGGGAAAAGGGGGAGGAGGCCTCAGCGCCGTCGCCCCAAACGCGAAACCGTACGGGCCGCTGTCGCTGCCGCCCCGTCTTCTATCCTCGAGGCAGCGCACAGACTCACAAACCTAGGCACACCTACGCACGAAAAGACACGAGTGAAGTCGTCACTCTTTTTTCTTGTGCCATCTGCGCATGGATCGCCTTGTGTAGGAGTTGTCGTGTCTTTCTTTTCCCCTTCGTGGATATGCGTCTCAGTACCTCTATCGCGAGATGGACGCCGTCTGCAAAAGTGGAGGAAATAAGAAAGAACATGGCGAAGGAGGAGGACCCCCACAAGGACGCGTGTACAGGTGCATCTCTGCGCCACCGGTCCTCCTGTTGGTTTGCCTCCCCCGAGAGAAAGGGGAGAGAAACCCAACGTGCCGTACGTTAGCACATGGCAAACGGTCAAGGGTGCGCACACCTTCATGCATACCAACACACACACACACACACACATACTCAAAAGAACGCAAAGGAAATAAGAGGGAAAAAAGGACAGGCACACTCGTAAGACGGCCGTCGCAACTTCTACATGCACGCTGACTTGACGACCGCCACGCGGACATCTGCGCACACACAGATATGGTACACACACACACACAAACGCACGCGCACAGAGAGCGAGGGAGAGATACATGCCGTACACAGGCAGTCACTGATGAGGACAAGGAAACACGAATGCGGAGCGAGGGTGACAAGAAAAAAAAAAAAAAGGAGACACAGCAAACACGCACGCTGAGACATCCATCGGTGACGCAATGCGCTGCGCAACTACAAGGGCAGGTGATAGAGAGAGAAGAAAGGGGACAACGGGGAAGTGGGAACGAGGTGGGGTGAGGGGGAGTATGGAAGAGGGGGGGGGGGGCTGTCCCCGGGGTCGAGGCCAAGCCGAAGAGAGTGAAGCTAAAACGGCAAAGAGCACTTGGGATGATTCCCCGCAGCAACACGGGCTCGTAAAAGAGGGGGTGTGGGGTGCAGCTTGAACCCGTGCGCGGTGTTTGCGAGGCAGACGAGGGAGGGAAGGAGGGATGGAGGCGGCCGAGACACAGGGAGACGTCACCGCCTTTATGCAGACCGGCTCAGCGTGAGAACTACCCAGACGTGCCCTGGACGCGCGCCACGTCCCCTATCTACCGCCCCCTCTCCCCCTCCCCCCCTGTGCGCCCGTCAATTCTTCGCGCGGCCGCATCTCTACGAGAACGGTGGGGAAGGGCAGAGGAAGGGTGGGTCTGGGAAAAGCACGGAGTTTACATAACAACACCGCAGCACCCATCCAGCGCGTGGAGAAGCGAAAGAGGGAGAGCTCAAAAGTAACACACACACACACACACACACACACGCAGACACACACGTGACCGCGGCGCCGCACACAACGGCAAAGAGGGGACCAGCATTCACGTAGGTGCACCGACGTAGGCACTACCCGACGAAGCCTCGCGCCGACACGCTACACGCGCGCCGAGGCACGAAAGTTGTTGTGCGTCGTCGATCCCTCTGGCGAGAGCTGCGGCAGCACCCCGACAGCGGCTGGCAGGCGCGCCGTGGCGGAGATCGGCGACCGCGCCGGGGCAGAAGGGCGGCGACGCAGACTCGCCTCCTCTTCAAAACCCTCCGTGCGGCTGTCGAACGCCGGGGAGTCCGCCGCCGGTACATCGGCTCCGGCAGAGGAGGCGTTGCCGCTCGTCTTGCTCTGCGAGGAGCTGAGCGACGCCACGGGGATGCTGGACAGGACGGTAGAGCGCCGCGCCCCGCTGCGGGTGTGGTCGTTGGCGGAATTGGGGTTGCTACTCTGCGTCTGCGGCGCGGACGGGCTCGGTGTCGGCATGGACGTGTTCACCGTTGGCAGCACGCGCGGCAGCGAGCAGCGGCGGCGCGAATCGAACTGGCGGTAGCTGGACGCTGGCGCCGTCGCGTTGGCGACGCCGCCCATCGGTGGCATCGGGCTGAAGCCGTCCGTGCCGCGCTTTCTCTGCATTGGGTGGATCGGCGTGGGGGCCGTCGTGCCAGCGCCGCCAGCGCTGCTCACACTCACGTCCGTCATGCTGCCGCCTGTCACGCTCGCCATGCCGCTCAGCCGGCGGTACGTCTCCGTCGTCTCAAGCTGTGGCAGCGGCGCCGCGCTGCCGGAGCTGGGCTGCGGCGGGGCGCGGTGAACGGGTACGGACGTCGTGCCGGGCTGGAAGCGGGTGCGCGCCGGCGTCGTCTCGGGCGACTCGAGCTCGGCGATGATGGCCGCCCGTTGCGCTGACGGCGACAGGGGCTGCGCGGCTGACTCACCGGCGGCCGCATCGGCGACGGCGGCGGCGTCATCGGGCTTTGCGACGTCTGCGGCGGTGCTGCTGAGCTGCAGCCGCGCGTTGGACGGTACGCGCCGCGTGAAGTGCTCACGTGCCGCCGCCGCCGCCGCGGTGGGGCTCGTGGTCGGCTTCGTGGGCTGCCGTGCCTTTGGTGGTAGGCCGTGCACGGCGACGGTGCTCGGCGTCGAGAGGGCTGTGCCCTTTGTGGTGCCGGTGGTTGCGGTGGAGGTGGTGCTGGGAGCGGCGGAGGGCGGGCTGCCGCGCATGACGGTGGCGGCCGCGGCGGTGCTCATGGGGCGTCGGTTTGGCGTCGACCGGTCGGCCAGTGGCCGCCGCGAGATGAAGTGCACCGACAGGCGCCGCGTCGTCGTGCTCTCGGTAGCGGGAACGTGTGTGGAGGCGTAGGTGTCGACAGACGAGGTCGGAGTCGTGCTCTCCTCCTCCTGCCGGCCGTGCCGGCTCGGCGCGTTCGTCGCACTCGCCGTCGGCAGAGGCGCCTCCGACGGCGTGCCCTCCTCTGTCGCGCCCTCGGGCACCGCTACCACCGCCCTCGCCTCCTCCTCTTGTGCCTTCTTGCGCATGCGGGTGTACCAGTCGTCGCTGCTGGCGCCGCCGCCCACGCCCAGCCAGCCGCCACCACCACCGATGGCGCCGAAGCCCTCGATGCCGCCCGCCGTCGCCGTGCTCGTGCTCGCCGTGGCATTTCCCTCAGCACTCGCATCGCCGAAGGCCGCCAAGCCTGCGCCCCACTCCCCGCCGCCAATGCCAGCCCACCCGCTGGCGTTGCTCATGTCCGTCTGCGAGGCACCCGCGGCGCCGCTCGCAGCGTCTTGCACGGACGAGTTGTTGCGTCCACTCGCCGCACCGTTGCCGTTGTTACCGCCGCCGCCGCCGTTGTTACCGCCGCCGCGGTCGTCCCCGGCGTTTGAGCGCATCGTCGCGTTGAGCTGCCGCAGCACCTCGTCGACGCGGCTGCGGTGCCGCTCCCGCATCCGCACCTCCTCGTTCCGGTCCTCCTCGTCGCTGCCGTAGCCGCCCATGCGGCTAGGTGAGTAGCAGCCGCTCGGATTCCGCGGCGGAAAGAAGTTTCCGCGGCGCGATACGGAGGAGCGGAAGTGCCCACTCTCGTCGCGGCTCATCACGGTGGTCCGCCGGTCCGTGCCTAGCCTGCTCGACGAGGTGCCGTTCGCGGTGCGGCTGCGCAGCGTTCCTTCACCGGTCGACGGCCACCACGGCGCCCCGCCGCCGCCGATCTCGTACCCGCCCTGCGACGCCAGCGTTGACGTTTCCATCACCTCGAGAAGCGGATTGTCCTCGTTGCGGCTCATACGGCGGGCCCCGTTGCTAACGCTGAGGTTGTGCACCGACCTGACGCTGCCCACGTCCTGTGTCAGCGCCGTCACCACAACAGGGAAGCCTAGCGCCGGGTGCGTGACGGGCGACGCAAAGCCCAGCGGCGGCGGCAGCTGTTGTGCTGCGGTGCGCGCGGCCTCGTCGTCCACCACGATGATGGACTGCGGCGAGCCGGCACGGCCGCTGCTGACCAGCGGCGGCGACACGAGAGCCCCGGGCCGCTTCTCGCGGCTGCTGGGCCGCACGCGCCCGGTCCGTGTTGGTGGTACCGGCTCCGCGATGCTGAGGCTCGTGTTGCTCTGGCTGCGGCGAAAGCTGTGCTGCCGCGAGACCCGCGTGCCGCTGCCGTTCGTGTTCGGGGCCGGTTGCGCGCGGCGCAGAAGGGCTGCCTTGGCGTCGCGCAGACTTCGGGCCGTCATGGACGCGTGCACAGACGCGTCCGTGTCGCCGAGCTGCCGCGACGCCAAGGCTTGCAGGAAGCGGGTGCTGCCGCCCAGGCCGAGGCTCTGGCTCGTCGAGCCGGAGAGGGAGCTGGCGCTCACGAGGCGAGGTCGTTGCGAGCGGTTCCGCTGCGACACGGACGCCGTCGACTTCTCCTCCTCGGCGCCGCTGAAGTTGTACGACCGCTGCAGGTGTGTCGGGCTGGCGTGGCCGTCGGCGAGGTCGGCCGAGCCGAGCGGCACGAATTGCGCGACGCTCGTGTTGAGCCCGGGTGAGGCGGTGCGCACGGTGGAGGGGGTGCTCACGCCATCGCGCCGCACCGTCGCGTGCGGCGAGGCGCGCATAATGAGCGGCGATACAGAGAGCTCGCGCCGCGCGCGACCCTGGTGCCCGCTGGTGGCCAAGCTTGACCGCGGGGCCGAGCTAACGGTCGTGACGGCCCCGCTGCGGCTGACGCTAGCGCGTCCGTGCGAGCCGGTCGCGTTCGACTGGAACGGCTGCGCGGGCCATTGGTAGCCGCCATCGTCCAGCTGGAGATCGCCGGTCACGTGCGCCTCAGCCGAGTCGGTCGTCGTCGCCGTCGTGCCCCGCTCCGCTGCGCCATTGCGCTGCAGCGGTTTGGGCGCGGCGGTGCTCGCGGTCGTGGTCTCCGTCTTTCGTGTCGTCGTCGTCGAGGAGGGCGAACGCGGGTCTGGTGTAGTGGTGGGTTGCAAGGTGCTGTGCGAATCGCCGAGTTGCGAGCCGCTCGGGTTGCTGATCGGCAAGCTCTTGCGCGCCTTGCTCTGCTTGCTGCGTCGTGTCAGGAGACCGGTGAATTTCGTGTAGCCGCGGCTGCCGTGACTGTCCGACTTGTTGGTGCTGTTACTCACGCCACTTATCGCATGCTCGCGGTGCGCCTCGACCTCGAAGCTCTGAAGGGGGGATGCGTTGGGGCCGACGGCGGCAGGAGTCTTGGAAGCGCTCGGGTAGTCGCCGCTGCCGGTTGCGTGGCCGTTGCGTTCGAGGACGGGGCTGCGCGGAACGTCGCTGTTCGGCATCTCGGTCGAGGAGAGCGGGTGCAGCCAGGAGGCGGTGCTGCCCCGCCGAGAGCCCGGCGGCTTGACAGCTGCCGTTTGTCCTGCGGCACGCACTGCTGCCGCGCCGGCCTCTTCTCGTAATCGTATGGAATCTGATGGAAGTGGCGAGTTGCTTTGCGCGGCCACCGCGGGAGCTTGCGCAGACATGCTCGCCAGCCGTTCCTGGGTTTGACTTTGGTTTCTTTCCTTTTTTTATTCTAGGGTAATGTGGGTAAGGTTCTGGGTAGGCTCGAGCCCGCGCTTGATAGTCGTCTCCTTCCCGGCTGCGGCGCGGAGAGAAGTCGTGAAGGGGGGTGGGCGGTGTCTCGCGCAGAGGCGGAGATGCCCGAGGCAACGCTTCCCTTCACGTCGTGTCACTGATGCCGCTCCGTTCCGGAATGCGCGCGTAGCCGCTGCCGCAAAACACGAAAAGTACAACAAGACAACACAGGTGCCGTGGCGGTCCAACCCGCTGATATACACTGGTGAAGGATCGGCACCACAACAAGGCAGTTGATACACGGGAAGAAGGAGGACGCGGCGTGCACAGCAAAGAAGGATTGAAGGTGCGCCGACGCCAAGGTGGACGAGCAGCGACGCCGCTCAAGTGATAAGAGAGGAACAGAGAGGGGAAGCGGGGTGAGGGGGGGCCGCCACCGCCGCAACAGGCGTCGCACCCCACGTACACCACAAGCGGGTGAAGGAAGAGGGAGGACAGGGCGTAGGGACGGCGGGCCGCGATACACAGAGGTCCGACCACAAGCGAGAGAAAGGGGGAAAGATGCGGAGCAGCGAGTTGAGGAAAGAGGCAGGGACCGGGGGGGGGGGGGGGGGG
>JASAOO010003361.1:0-46962 GCA_030849075.1 Zelonia costaricensis | reverse complement strand
TGACTCTACACACCTTTTGCTTCCTCACTGACCGGCTGTCGCTGCTGCTGCTGTGTGTCGTGGTGATTATATTTGGAGGTTCTGAGTCTGAGGCGGCGACTCCGCCTCGCCGTTGGACCACTCAACTAGCTTCGGGGACACTTCAGATGTGCGCATCTCGAAAAGAAAAGCACACACCGAAAAAGAAATCAGGTCCGCAAGTACGGCACACACACACAGACACACCCCGTCCCTCCGTGGCTTACCACCGTCCCAACACTTCATGCGTACGTGAAGCTCATGGACAACAAGATGGGCTCAGGCCATGTTGCCGTGCACTCCACTTACGAGAAACCTCCAGCTCTTGTTCTGTTTCTCCTCTCGACCACTGGCATGTCTCTGCACAGCAGCACATCTCCCTTTCTTTTCTTTTCGCGCACTTTATACTCGCGCTTCGCGTGTCCGCGTGTGAGTGTGTCCGCCACCCTTCACGCACCTCCGACCCCCACCGACCGACCTCTCTCGGCCCCCCTTCCCCCGCCGCCGCCGACTGCTGCTGTAGGGTACGCACACTAGCGCACCATTCTAGTCGAGCCCTATACCCGCTTGTGCTGGAGCCTGTAGCGCCGGACCCCACAGTACAACTCAGGCTTTGACCCTCCCTGCCATTGCCCACCCCACCCCCCCTCCGCCGCCTTCACTCCACCATGAGCCGCTACTACAACGTGTGCTCCGTCCCCACGGACAACGACACAAAGACGAACTGCATCTTTCTTAACTCCCGTGATTTCGCGGAGGTGGCTGCCCCGCTCGGCGCCGCCGCCGCAGCAGGCAGCTCGATTGTGGTGTCGGTGCAGGGCTACCCCTTTACGGTGTGCCGCAACGATGCCGTCGAGGCCGGCGCCGTGGCGATGAACAGCATCCAGCGCCGCCTGCTCGGCATGTCGACCGGGGCGCGGAGCACGGCGGTGCTGGAGCCGTTCCCAAGCAAGGTGCCGGAGCTGCGCATCTTCAAGATTCAGGTCGAGCCCATCTCGGCGCGCGCGTCCATCATGCTGGACTGCCAGGCGTGCATCGCCTTCATGGACCGCATGTTCAAGCAGCAGTGCTTCCGTGTGACGCAGCAGTTCGCCGTTGTCATGGACTCGGGCGAGCGCATGCGTGCGACTGTCATGGCCACGGAGCTGGCAGAGTCGAAGGACGCGACCGCCGCCAGCCTGGACGTGGGCCGCTATACGCCTGGCACGACGCAGGTCATCATCACGGCGAGCGAGTCGAGCGGCATCGCGCTCATCAACGTTTCGGAGGCGCAGATGGACGCGCAGCAGCCCCAGTTGGTGCGCAACTTCAACCTGGAGAACCTCGGCATCGGCGGTCTGCGCGCCGAGTTCGGCCAAGTCTTCCGCCGCGCCTTTGCCAGTCGCATGCTGAAGCCCTCCTTCATCAAGAAGCTGGGCCTGAAGCACGTGAAGGGTGTTCTCCTTTTTGGTCCTCCCGGCACGGGTAAGACGCTGATTGCGCGCAAGATCGGCGAGATCTTGAACTGCCACGAGCCCAAGATCGTAAATGGCCCGGAGGTGTTCAACAAGTTCGTCGGCGGCACGGAGGAGAACATCCGCAAGCTCTTCGCGGACGCGGAGAAGGAGCAGGCGGAGAAGGGCGACCAGTCGAAGCTGCACCTCATCATCTTCGACGAGTTCGATGCCATTTGCAAGCAGCGCGGTGCCGTGCGGGATTCGACCGGCGTCAACGACAACGTCGTCAACCAGCTGCTCTCCAAGATCGACGGTGTGAACTCGCTGAACAACGTGCTGCTCATCGGCATGACGAACCGGCTCGACCTCATCGACGAGGCCATTTTGCGCCCTGGCCGCTTCGAGGTGCACGTCGAGATTGGGCTGCCGGACGAGCCGGGCCGTGTGGAGATCTTCCGCATCCACACGCGTGGCATGCGTGAGAACAGCATTATGTCGAGCGACATCAGCCTCGAGGAGCTGGGCAAGATCACGAAGAACTACTCCGGTGCCGAGATTGAGGGAGTCGTGCGCGACGCCACGTCGAACGCCTTCAACCGCCACATCGACCTCGACCACCCCGACAAGATGGTTGACGACACGAACGTGCTGGTGACGCGCGAGGACTTCATGAAGGCCGTGGAGGAGGTGACGCCGGCGTTCGGGCAGGCGAAGGAGGAGTGCGCGAACCTGCGCCGCGGCGGCATCATCGACTACGGCGAGTCGTGGGACATCGTCAAGTCGCGCTGCAAGCGCTACACGGACCAGCTCAGCGCGGCCGGCAAGCGCATCGACTCCCTCTCGGTGCTCGTCGACGGCGTCCCCGGCAGCGGCAAGTCCGCTGTCAGCGCCTTCCTGGCCGAGATGGCGGACTTCCCGTACGTGAAGGTCGTGTCCGCTGAGGACATGGTCGGCTACGGCGAGATGCAGCGCGTGAACATCCTGCGCAAGGCCTTCGAGGACGCGTACAAGTCGCCGGCCAGCTGCATCATCCTCGACGACCTCGAGCGGCTCATCGACTTCTCGCAGCTTGGCGGCCGCTACAGCAACACGATTCTGCAGGCGCTGCTGGTGCTGACGAAGCGTCCGCCGCCGGAGGGCAAGAAGCTGCTCGTGGTCGGCACGACGGCGCAGTACGACATCATGGACAGTCTCGAGCTCGGCGCGTGCTTCTCGGTGAAGCTGCACTTGCCCGGGGTGCCCGTCTCGGCGATTCCGAAGGTGTGCGAGGGCCTCGGGCTCGCCTTTGCGACGCAGCAGGACCTGAACAGCTGCATGACGCTCATGTCGCAGGACATTCCGATGAAGCAGCTGATGCTGCTGCTCGAGATGGCCTCGGAGCAGAAGGGCGAAGGGCGGCCGCTCATCACGTACCAGTCCATGTCACGCGCGAAGGAGTCCGCTGGCGGGTACTAGGACGCAAGTGGGCAACGGAACAAGGAAGCGCTTCGGGAACTGCGCTGTGCGTTGAGCCGCACGTCTCGTAGCCGTTCCTTCTTTTTTTTTCTTTCCTTGCCCGCGTTCCATGTGGATGTCTGCGTGCTCACTTGTTTCCCTCACCTTTTAGGCCGTGGGTGCGACGCTGTGCAGGACTGCGGTGTTGACTCTTTTCAAGACACACCATGCGACCCTCTTCCGTCTCGTGCTTTCTTTCTTGTCTGTGGCCTCCTCACGATGTGCTTCGTGCGTGGAGACGTGACGTGTCTGTCTATGTCTGTGCTTGTGTGATGTGCTTCACCGTTTGTGCTGCGTCGCTCTTCTTTTGGTTTTTTATCGCACCTCCTGCGCCGGCTGTCGCCACCCCTCCTGGCTTTCTTTCCGCTGTGTTCTTTGTTTCACGCGTTTGTGCGAGTGCCTGTCTGTGTGTGTGTGTGTGTGTGTGTCTGTGTGTTTTCGCGTGCACGCGCATCTTGCGGCGGCATCGCACACTGTGGCGGCGGGAAAGGAGCGCTCACGCCGAAACCACAAGCGGCGCGAGCCTCTCACTCTTTGGGTCGCGCTCTGGACATCATGGCTCAGAGGGGGTGCCTTGCTCTTTCTCTCTGACTCTGTCTTGTCGGTTCCCCCACCGGCCTCTGCGTTCACGCCGTCGATCGATCCAGGACACGACCAACGACGGAGGGAAAGTGACAGAACTGTGGCAGCGCCCCCGTGTGCAACAACCACGCAGAGTTGGGCTACCACCACGCCTGTGTTGTACTCAGAAGGTCGGCAAGGTCTCGCACTGCGGGTGCACACCCCTTGCCCCCTCCACACCACCACCGAGCCGTAGCTCACGTTGACAAGGAACCCCCGTGCTGTGAACGGTTTTCGCTCTCACCAGCTTCATCCTGCCGCTCTTCTTTGTTCGGGCTCTCTCCATCAGCGAGCGCAACCCCCACCACCCCCACTCCCACCCCTTCCGTTCGCTGTAGCTTCCACACACATACGCACACAAACACCAACAGTGATATGTTCCTCTTCTCCAGTGGGCCCGGGGCGGCGGCGGCGGCGCACGTGCCGCGCAACTACCGCCGCGCCGCCGCCCTGACGTACCACACCGCGCCGTGCCCCAGCGACTCCACCGAATGCGTTTTCGAGGCGCTGCTGACGCTCGCCGCTGACAGGCTGGACGCCAACGGCGAGGCGATCCGCGACGGCGCCGCTGTTGCGGCCGCAGCCTCGTCGTCCACCGCGCAGGTCGAGCGCGGCACGTGGCTTGGGCGGGCGTGGCGCTTCGCGGTCGACTACACCTCGAAGAGCTTTCTCGCGGCGCGCCAGGACGCCTTCCTGGAGGCCTTCTCCCGGCAGCTTGAGCTGAACCCCGCCGAGGAGACGAGCACGGTCATGATGAGCTGCGAGTGCTACCTCGTGAGCGGTGGGCAGCTGCACCTCGTCACCCTCTTTGCCACCAACTGCGGCTTGTACTTCTGCACGCCGAACGCCGCCACGACAGCGGCGCCGTCCGAGGCGTCGGACGCAGACGACGGCATCAAGGATCGTGTGCTCTTCACAGACGTCGCGTCTCTTCTGCCGTCCATCTTCCTACCGCAGCGGGACGATACGGCGGCGCCGTTCATCCAGGGCATCCCCAGCGGCGTTGTCGCCCCTACCGCCCTTCAAGTGTTTACCGTGCGCCTGAGCACCGTGCTGCAGTTCGTCGCCCTGCACAACGTCGCCGTCAAGCCACCCGGCAAACCCGCCGCGGAGGCAGAGCGCAGCGGTGCCGAGTCGAAGCACGAGGCGCTGTGCACCGACGTCGTCCGCAAGCGCGAGTACAATCTCATCTGCGAGCTGCCGCCCAACCTCGACGCCCTCAAGTTCGCCGCACTGACCGAGCGACTCCTGACGCAGCGCCTTCGCGAACTCGGCCGGCCGGTGGAGCACCCCGCCGCGCGCTACGCCGAGCCGCACTGAGAAGCCCGCGCCGCTGCTTTGCGAGAGCGCCCCCGCCCCCGCCCCCACACCCCTGCGACACCTGCCAAATTCGAAAAACAAGGACCCAATGCCGAAAGCCCAAGCCCATGCAGTCCCCGCCAGGGGGCCTCCCTGGCCCGGGCCACCACCCCCTCCTCCCCCGGCCCCACCCACGCCCGCCTGGGCCGTGCCGGATGGCCCAGGAGGACGCCCCCCCTCCCCACCCCCCCAGGCGCCAAAAGCCCCCCACCCCCCCCCAAACCCGACCACCTGGCGCAGCCCGCAGCCCCCCCCCCCCCTAACACACACCGCCGCGCGCGAATAGCAAAGAGAAAAGGGGATGACCGCGATAAAAGTGCTGGTCTGTGGCGCCGCGAACTGGCACCCCACGACCGCGGCATTCGACGCAGCGCTCGCCAAGCTGCACTGCAACGACCCTGTTCGCCGCGCGATCGAGTCCGCCCGCGGCGACGCAGCGCGCGACGGACGACCGACTCCCGACGCGGACCTCCGAGCCCGCCTTCTGGCGCGGCACTTGCTGGCAGGAGAGCTGTGCCGTCAGGCGTACACGCTGTCAGGGCGCGCGCTGCGCAAGAGTGATATCTGCCTTCCCCTTTCCGTCCACGGCAGACCAATAACGGCGACGTACGGAGATGGCAGCTACAGTGTCGCCCACGTCCGTGACTGGGCCTGCTGCGGCTGCTTGTGCGCGCCCCCTGCGCAGCTCGGTGTCGACGTGACAGCCATCCATCTGACTGGCGGCGTGCCGTTTTCCGCTTTTCTCTCCAGGAGCGAGCTGGCCATGCAAGCGCAAGCGCCGCGTGAGCAGTGGCCGCTGCTCTTCGCGGTGTACTGGTCTCTCAAGGAGGCGGTGCTGAAGGCGCTCGGCCTCGGCATGTCCACGCGGCTGCAGCCCTCGCAGGTTTCGCTCGACGGTGTTGACTTTAACACCGCTTGCGTGGCTCTCAATGCGAGTGCTGGCTCTGTCCAGACGACGCAGCTCCGCCGGCTGACCGTTTCACTTCAGGGAAACGCGGCCGAGCCCTGGGCGTGCTCGTGTGTACGACTCACAGCAGACCCGCCATATGTACTCGCTGTCGTCGTCAGGGCCGCCGCGCTGGAGTGCCGCTGCGTTCAGTGGGTCTCGACGCCGCCTGCCGCCGCGCTGGAGGAGGCCGTGTGCGCGGTGGGGGACGCGCAACGTGTGCTTTTGCCCGCATAATCGTGTTGGCCAAACGGCGAAGGAAAAAAAGCTCGAGAAGGGTCACCAGCTTTAGCCTGTGTCCCGGCGCACCACAAAAAAGAACGCAGCGGTACACCGCTGTGGGGAGAAAAACCAGAAACCTCGGTCACTTTGCTCCCGCATCCGCGCCTGCCCCCCGGCTAGTCACGGCTTGATTTCCAACAGCAGCTTCTCTCTCCTCTCTCCACTCCGCCCCCTTCTTCCCCTCGGCTGAAACTCGTGATCCACCGCTGATGGCACACCTAGGACTGTCACAGGATTGTACGCAACCGCACAGAAAAAAGGCGGTTTTATGAAGCCCTTTAGGTGGCCTGCGCGCCGGCTCTTTGTGCGCTCTGTCGCGACAGAGCAGCAGCCGTCTGCCGGGAGGTGGAAGCGTGCGCCGCGGTCGAAGGGTGAGTTCTGGGGCCTCGTGCTTGGGGCCTCTGTATTCCCGATATCTGTCACGCTCATGAACTGGTACGAAAACAAGAAGCAACAGCAGCTCGAGAAGCCGGAGCTCGCGCCCGACTTCCAGTCCATGCAAACTGTCACGCTGCAGCCAAAGGTGCAGCTTGGCGGCCCCTTCCGGCTGAGGGAGAGCAAGAACGGCAAGTACATCACAAACGACGCGCTTTTTGAGGACAAGTGGACGCTGCTCTACTTCGGCTTTTCTAAGTGCGCCGAGATCTGCCCCAATACCCTCACCTTCATTTCGGAGGTCATGCAAGCCTGTGACAAAGAGTACAGCTCCGACGAGCAGCTGGGGCAGGAGGAAAAGAAGCTGCAGGCAGTTTTTCTCAGCATCGACTTCATCCGCGACAAGCCCGAAGTGGTCGAAAAATTCGTGCGCAAGTACGACCCACGCATCCGCGGGCTCTGCGGCACAAAAGCGGAGGTGCAGGAAGCTGCGCGCGTCTGGCGTGTGTACTACTCCTCCGTTGACGAGACAGACGAGGAGCGCGAGGCACGCGAAGCGGCCGGCGTCGATGCCCCGCAGATCGACGACACCTTCCAGTTTGACCACAGCAGCGCCATCTACCTTGTTGGCCCGGACGGGAAAATGAAGGACTTCTTCTTCAAGGAGATGGGACTCGAGGACACTGTGAGCCGAATCGGCATCCACTACAGCGACGTCTACGGCTTTAGCGACACCCGCCGTGCCCCGAGCGCGTGACAGCACAAGGCACCCGCCGGCAAGATGTAGCCTGGCAGTGGTGGCTTTTCCACCCACTGCACATTTCTTGGGCTCTTGCAGCCTCATCACAAAAAATGGCCTGCCTTCCACCACCCACCACAAGTCGCAAAAGCTCAATACCTCTGACGTTCACAGGGATGCCCATGGATCGTGCTCGTTGGCAGGCGCTCCACGGCTGCCGTCGCACTGCCCGAGGGCCGCACCCGGAGGCTCAGCCGTCGGGATAGCCCGCAAGTAGCCCCCGTCCCTGCGCAACAGAACGCCAACGCTCCCGCACAGGTACACTAGAGGGTTTTTTTTTTCTGCACCTCGCCCGTCCCGCATCGGGGGCACGTGGCAACTAACGTAGCTTGCTCAGGCACTTCATTTCCACCTGCAACGCCTTTGCCTGTCCTTCTCTCTCCCGCGGTGACCCATACACTGGCACCTTTTTTCCCCCGTCGTTTGCTTCTCTTACCGCTAGCTTATTTTAAAAGGTCGGTGGCCGGCGCACGTACGGTACACGGTCACAGCCGAGTCGGACGACAACAACCCATCACAGGCATAGCTCACACCGCCTTCTTTCGTAAAAAAACGGTCTCTCGTCTGTGCAGAAACCGCAAAAGCTGCGCCACTCTGGGCGTGCTGCTCCCCACCTCATAAATAAGCGGCGTCCGAGCTAGTCCCTATGCAAGAAGAGTCGGTCCAGCTATAGAGGTGTACCTTTGACTACCACGACGTCTCTAGGTCTCGCATACAGCTCAGCATACACTCACATTCCTACACATAGATCAGCCTCATAGAACATGAACCACTCGCGATGCACGCTGCGTCGCTTAATTCTCGGGCTCAGTGTCGAGGACGCGCAAAGCAAGTTTGACACCCCGGAGTCGCGCAACATTCTACGCGTAGCCCACGAGCGCTACAACCAGGGCATTTACCATGAGCTACAGGTTGCGCAGCGGCAGCGCAACGGCCTCGCCCCGGAGCGCAAGTGTCACATAAGCCGCTTCACTAAGCCCACGGTGCCGGGGTTCCAGGCGTACGCAAAAGGCGCACCGGACGACTACGTCATTCGCGAGGTCTGGGACGACGGCGACGACGAAGCACAGGCGGCAGCGCGGCGCAGTAGTGCCGGTGCAGCTACCGCGGAAGACGGCGTCCTCACTCACAGCAGCGCCATCCCCAGCGCGCCCGCCGTGTCGGCGAAAATCACGCACGAGCAGGAAGCGTTCAAAAACGCCAAGACGGTAGTTCTGCGCACGCTGGCCTCGGCGCTTCAGCTCGTCATGGAGAACGTGCTTGCTGAGCTACAGGGCCGGCGTCAAAGCGGCGCGCTTCTTTCCAAGGAGCAGCAAACATCGGTGGTGGACCGGCTCGTCAACGATGCGGCAGCCGGCGCCGGCGCGAGGAGCTATAGGAGCCTTTCCTCGTCCTCGCACCTGCTCGAGCCCGTGGAGATGGCGGTGACGCTTTTTGGCAGGAAGGATGCGGCCGAGGTGTCTGCGTTCAAGAGCGGCGTGTTTGCCGTCCCAGCAGCTGAAGGCAACATCTCGTACTCATTGTGGGTCGCCGGCGGCCTCGTGGCGAGCACTGAACTCATGACCGACTTTCCCTTCCACCTTGCAAAGTTTGCCGCGCCGGAGAAATCCGCGTCGTTGCCGAGTCGGCTGCCCCACGTCGAGGTGGAGATCTACTTCTCCGCAGAGCTTTTCCAGCTGGAAAAAGCGATTGGGCAGAACGGCATACGCACACTACGCGTGTTCATTGGGAGGACAATGATGCGGCAGCACGAGCCGACGCCCACGTCTACGTCGCTGTTGCTTGCAGCCGGCAGCGATGACGAGCGTGAGCTGTACAACATCTACGACCCCGCGCTGGACCGCGGCGAGGTTCGCATTCCGTGGATCCGCAAAATGGTAACGAAGGTGTCGACCGTCACTGGCGTAGTCTTCAGCGCCGAGGACTCGGACGAGAACCCCTCTGCCGACCGCATGCGAGCGTCAGTTTTGTCGGTCTGGCGTGCGTGGGGTCACCTCGTCAAGGACCTGCACGTGCACGGCGACCTCGACTACCTCTACGTCTCCATCAGCCGCCGGCTGGAGTGGGAGGGCAACGAGGGGTACATCGCGGAGCTGAAAGAGCTGGAAGCGGCCCGAAACGCCGAGGAGTCGGCTGGCCCTGTTGTGGCCACAGCCAACATAGCCCGCACGCTGAACGCCGGCGGCAGCCTGGCCGCTATCGCAGCCGCCGCGGCGGGCGTGACGGAGAAGGCACGCCGGCAGTACCTCCCGATCGCGGCCGACTTCGTCGTTGTAGAGTGCACACTGGAGCGCAAAGGGCTACCGCACAACATGGTTGTCGAGGACATCGTCTCAACTCTGACAGACATGCAGCAGGAGCAGCTCGAGATGCAGCGGCTCTCCGTCCTCGACACCGTCGCCTCGCAGGCGGAGGAGAACGAGGCGAAGTCTGGCGCAAGCAGCGCGGCCGCGAAAACACGGGACCGAATTGTACCCGTGCTGTACGAGCCCAAGGTCGTCGTCTCGCACGCCGGCGCGCTCGAGAACGGCACGCACTCCTTCCAGCGCGTTCGCATTCGTGGAAGCTGCCGGGCCCACATCGAGACCCTCGCGGCGGCGCTGCAGGACGAGTCGGGTAGCTACTTCACCGACCGCGCGCTGCCGTCCTCCACCGCGCCAAGCAGTCGCAGCGGCGTTTCCGGAAGCGGCGGCGTACCGGTCGCCACCGCAGCGCCAGGGTGGGCCGCACCAAAGAACCTGTCGTTCCGCGCTGTCCGGGCGGCGAGTGACACGCAGCGCCTCGTCGGCCACTCCGCACCGGCGAATGCTGCGGGAGCGAGTGGAGCTGCCGCCAGTACAGCTGCGGCAAGCTCGGTGCGCCATGCCCGCGTGCAAGTGGCCACCGTCGCGGCGGACGGGTCGTCTGTGGTGTCAGAGGATGAGCAGCAGTTTTGGACGGAGAACTACTACCGGCTCACCGACGTCAAGGTGGTCTTTCACGACCGCGTCGACGCAGCCGACGCGCTGGGGCAGTCATGGCAGTCGCTGCCGCCGCGCGTGCAGGAGCACCTGGCGCTGGTGAACCGGCGCCTGTCGTCTGGCGACAGCAGCGGCGTTGCGGACGAGACAGGGACCGGCGCAGCAGTCGGAGGAGAGGAGGAGGAGGAAGTCGGCACCGGCAAGCGCAAACGCAAAAAGACCGCCAAAAAGAAGGGCAAGCCGCCTGCCGCAGAGAAGGGCAAGTCGAAGCAGCAGCACAAGGCGGCAGAGGCGGCAACGGTGGGCCTCCCACCGGAGAGGCTGTTCGAGTACTTGTGCACGGACATGGAGGCCGAGAGCGCGCGGCATGATCTGCGCACGGGGGACTGCACCGGCTACGACTACCTGCTGAGCCTGCGGCGAATTCCTGACAAGCACCTCCCACTCGTCAAGCCCGCCGTTGCGTCTGTGGCAAACAAGGGGTTCATCAACTACTACGGGCCGCAGCGCTTCGCCACGTACACGCGCATGAACATGCACCCTGGTCTGCACCTGCTTAAGGGCGAGTACAAGGCCGCGGCGCACATTCTCGTCCAGCAGTTCTACCTCGACGCTGCGATGGAGGCGGAGCGGCGGCGCACCGGGCAGGCTTTCCCGCGCATGCAAGCTCTGCAGGGCTACGGCGGTGTGCGGCTGCCCGACTTCCTGCGTGCCGCCGGCGCCCGCCGCTCCGTGGCCGAGCACGGTACACCGATGCAGCGCGTGCTGTACAACGCGCTGCAGGCGGCAGCCCTCCTCGGCGACAGCAGCGACGGCGGCGGCGGTGGTGGTGATTTCGCTGCATCGGACGGGGCGGGCGGGTTGAACGGGCACGGCGGTGCTGCGAGCGGGCAGCGTCGGCGCGGTGGAAGGCCGCCGTCGCCAGATTCGGCGGCAAGTCGAGGGATGGTGGCCGTCGATGTCGTCGGCGGGGCTTCCGCCCCGACCTCCTCCACCTCCCTCCTCGATGACGACCCGTGCGCCGAGGCGTTTTTACGCGTGATCGGCCCGCGCGCGTGTGCGATGCTGGTGCAGGAGTTTCTCTGCTTCGTCTGGAACGACGTTGTCAACCAGCGACTGCAGCGCTACGGCACCTTCACGCTGCTCCCCGGTGACCTGGTGCGGCCCGGCGGCGTTGCAGGGCAGCTGAGCCCGGACGCCGCGGCAGAGGCGCCACCGTTTGCGTACGCGTCGCGGGCGCAGATCGAGCGCGGTGCGCTCTCCGCTTGGGACTTGGTGTTGCCGCTGCCTGGCGGCGATGTCCGCCTCCCGCAGAACCACACGGAGGACCTCTACGTTGTGACGATGCAGCGCTACGGGCTTCCATTCGACCCCGAGTCGCGGCAGTGGCGCTGCTTCACGCCGTCACAGCGGATTCACTCGAGCAGAAAGGTGGACGCCACGGCCTTGGCCGCCGCGGCAACGCCGCCGTCGCTGTCGCCCTACTACAACCTCACGTCTACCTTCGCGCTCATGGAGGAGGAGCTTGGCACTCGCACCCCGGTCACGGGTGCGCTACTCACCCCCGGCAGCGCAGCCGCGAGCGACGACACCTCGCTGCAGACGGACGGCGCTCTCGACGCACGCGAGCTGCGGCCGGACTTGCGCAGCAGCAGCAGCAGTAGTGGTGGCGGCATCAGCAACGCGCTGGGCCTGACCATCGGCGCTGCCTACCGCCACCCGCTGGTGCAGCCGAACGGAGACGTGATGCAGTGGCGGCTTTTGAAGGGCGTCGTCGGTGACCCGTACCAGCGGTGGGGGGCCACAGCGCGTGCCCAGGTGCGTGGAAGTGCGGCGCTGCAGCTCGACAGCACGACGAAGGTCAGCGGTGGCAGCACCGCGTGGCTCTCGGCGGGTTCGTCGCTCAACCGCAGCAGCGGCAGTCCGTCACTCGCACGGCTGCCCAGTCGAGGCGGACCGCGCTTGCTGAACGTGGAGTCCGGCGTGTCGGTGCTGGAGGAGGAAGAAGACGAGGGGGACGACGGAGTGGAAAGCGCGGCAGTGGCGACGGAGCTACCACAGGCTCGCAGCTCCACCCCTCCGTCGCGCGCGACGAGTGCGACGGTGACGGCGGCCACCACGACCGCGGCCCGGTACCGCCACCCCCGCTTCTGGCGCGGGGCGTCGCAGCTGGTGCGCGATTCACCGATGCGGAGCGCCGGTGCCGCCGGCGGTCGTGCCAACGCGGCACTGCAAGAGCAGCAGCAGCCCGCACACAGTGTGCGCCGCAGCCGCACCCCACCGGCGCCGTCGTGGCTGCCGCGGCACCACGGCAGCACGCTGCAGCTGCGGCTCCGTCTGCCGACAGGCGTGTACCCCGGCATGCTGGTGCGCGAGCTGCTCAAGATGGATGTGAGCACGCCCGACGTCGTCGACCTCGACCGCGGCGCCGCGTCGTCTGCCACGCGTGGAGAGCGGCGCGCGCAGAGCTGGCAGGACCTCACCCCAGACCAGCGTGCCACGTATGAGAAGTGGCTCACCAAGCGGCGGCAGCAGCGTCGCGTTGTGGCGCAGCCTCGCGCCATCAGTCTCGCCCTCCTGCACCAGCAGATCTTCCGCAGCAGCGGCGTGCGGCAGAGCCTGCTGCCCACCCTGCGCAGCTACGACAGCGTCGCCAAGTAGCGCGTCCATGGGAACCGGCTTGCTCGTGGTTTCTTGTTCGAGTTCCTCACATTCAAGCGTCTTTTTCTTTCCCTGTTTTCCTCGTTGCCCTTGTCGTGCCACTTTGTCATTGTTGTTGTTCGTTTGGTCTTGCTGATCGTCTGTGTGTGTGTGTGTGTGTGTGTGTTGTGCGGAGGCTGATGGTGTCGTTGTTGTCGTACGCAGTGCGCTTCTCCTCCTGTGTGGACATAGAGAGACAGAGGGCGTGAGAACGGGAAGTGCGCGAGAGGTTGCGGACGCCTTTTTGGCGCCTGTCTTTGTTTCGTGACGCTGATGTGTGTGCAGGAGGAGAAGACTGTCGCGAGAGGGAGTGTTTGTGTGTGTGTGTGTGTGTGTGTGTGTCCGCGTCGGAGTCCTCTGCTGCTGGTATCTGGCTCACCATGACCCCTACCTTTGTTCAACGCCTCACTGCTGCGGCCAAGTGGGGGTCTCGCGCGTTGCGTGCGAATGGGAAGCCACCAGCTCGAAGGAAAGAAAGAAGAGATGAGCCCGTCAGCGTGTCGGCAGCCGCCACATAAAGTGGACAGTGCCGGCTTCCACATTGTGATGCTGCGGGGTGGGTGCTTCGCATTGGAAGAAAAAAAAACAAAAGCAGCGTGAGGAGAAGCATCCGACGCTGACAACCTCACGAACGACTGCCGACACCGGTGCATTCGAAGAAGTGGCAGTGGACCGAGGCCGTGGCGCGCTTCCTCCTCGCCCGCCGTTCTGCGTCTGCTCGTTGAGCGGTGAAAGGCAAGCCAGCGTGGTTCTCCTTCAGCGTGAGGAAGAGGGAGAGAGCGGGTGCGCGACAGTACTGCCGGTGGCCGGCCTCCGTCGGCGCATCGGCCTCGTGTGTTCCTTCAACTGTGCATTCGACCAGTACGCCTGCCTCCGTCTTTCCTCTGTCTTCTCTTGGCTTCCCTATTCCGGGTGATGCGTCGTCCACCCCCCACCCACCCCCCACCTCCACACACACACACTCACACGCCCATATCTCGTTTCATGCCTGCGCACCCCCCCCCAAACCGCTCAACCTCGCCGCCTCCCGCAGCGTCACCGCAGTTGTGTGCGTGTGAACGTGCGTCTTGTTCCAACCTGGACGAGGGGACGTCGTGAACGCGCACGCATCGGCGTGCAACACGTCCCCTCCCCGCCTCGACTCTTGTCGACCTTCCCTCCCCCCTCCCCCCCACACACTCACACACACACACACACACACACCGCTACTGGCGTCATCATCGTCGCATCGCCTTTTCCGCTTGACCGGCGCTCAAGAGCAGCTGCAGAGAGCGCACGTGTGCACAGCGTGGAAAGGGGGGGGGGGGCGACGACGACGAGGTACAGAGGCGCGACGATGCAGCGGGACGCCTACTCGGCGCTGTGCCGGTACCCCAACCGACGCAAGACCCCAGTGAGCATCCTGCAGATGAACGGCAGGGTCTCCCGGGAGAACTTGATGGAGGAGTTCTTCTTGGGCTATCGCGCGCGCCGGATAGCGCTCGTGACGCACACCGCCGGTCAGGACCCGCGACTGCCGCGGCTGCCCAAGGATATCGTCGTGCCGGACTACAAGACCTTCACGCGCATTCACCAGCCGCACTTTATGTACCGGCTGCTGCCGCTGCTCTGCGCCAACGTGGAGGCGTTCGCGGCGATGCAGGCCATCTGCGCGAGCCTCGGCTCACCCTTCGTCATCACCGACCGAACCGAGCCGAGCGTCCTCAACTTGCGGTTCCTCAAGATGTGCTCCAACCGTGAAAGGATCTGCGAGTTCTTCAAGGAACACACACTGCCGTCCGAGCTGCTGCAGCCGACGGCGACGCGCTCGCTGCCCATCATGGGTGTGATGTTTCAGGGGGCCATGCTTCACAACGCAGCCCCGAAGGTGGCCGTCCTCGACCCTGCCGCCGCCGTAGCACTCACAGGGGCCTCTGCCACGCCCCGTGGGCGTAGCTCGGCTGCAGTGAGTGTGGCAGCAGCGACCAGCAGCCCGACCCCGCCGCCCGGCGCAATGCTCGTGTCCGGCTCTGTGGCGGCATTCGTCACCACGCACGAGACGCTGTCCGAGTTGAGCATCATGCAGCGCGCGCTCATGAACCGCTTCTTCACGTCGCCCCTGTACAGCTTGTGCTGCGGCCAGCACATGCAGATGCATGCTGTGTACTCCGCCGACTTCAACATGCAGTTCATGGCGGTCAAGAAGATCGGCAGTGGTCGCGTCGACACCATCGAAGACCGGCGAGCGCGACGGCATCTGCTCGAGGTGGCCGCGCGAGAGAGCATATACGTGTACGAGAAGCTGGGCGAGGGGGAGTACACCTTTGCGCCGCCATGAAGGGATGCCCACTCGACGCGGAGACGATGGGAGGACGGTGAGGCGGAGCCCACCACGAGGGGGGGGGGGGGGTTGGACGCACTTAGAGAGAGTAAGAGAAGGGGAGAGTGAGCACTGCGCCCCCCCCCTATCTTCCCGCCTTGCCGTCCCTGTCTCCTACTCCCATCGCCTTGAGTTCCTGCGCGCACTGGCCGTCCGTGCTCCGCCCTATTTTGTTTTCCCGCATTCGAGCATCGCGTGGCTTGTGTGCTCGATGCAACGAACAGCGTCTTTTGTCTAGGGTGCACTGCGCGGCAGTGCGTGTGTGTGTGTGTGTGTGTGTGTCTGCCTGTGTACGTGTATGATAGGGAGGAGGTTGAGGCGTGCGGTCGTGCCCCCCCCCCCTGTCCTCCCTTCCCCAGGTACACAAAAAGGCGACGCGGGGAAGCAGCGTCTGCGCTATCACAGCGCAGCCGCCAGTCGTGGGAGCCGATGGAAACGTACGCGAACTTCACAGAGATGATCCAATGCTGAAACGCAGTTGCAAGCCGAGCCGTGATTCAGCGACGACGCCGACGCATCGCTGCTTCCGAGTTGAACTTCAGCGAGCCGCCGTGTTCTTTTAGGGAGTGGGACTTGACCGCTTTGCGTGACAGGGCGCCTTCGCCCTCCCCCCTCCTCCTCCTTGCACCGGTAACGGGCCCGCATCACTCAGGCGTGCGAGGCTGTGCGTGTGCGTGTGTGTGGGTGCGCGCGCGCGTACTCGGCTCTCCTGCCCCTTCCCCCTCCCCGTTCTCCTCCACACGCCAGCATTGTGTTGTTGTCGTCTTCCTTCGACCCCACTACCCCCTCTTCCTCCTCCTGTTTCCGGCCTCCTTCCTCCAGCTCCGTGCCACACTCAGGACATACAGGCGCGGTGCAGCAGGGAGCGCCCGAGCGTGCATGCGCTTTGCGTGCACGGTACCGCGTCACGCGTCTTCTCTGCCTCCTCTTGTGCTGCCTGTAGGGAGCGGCAGCGGGGTTGGGGGCTTCCCACTCCACGCCCACACCCCTCTTCCTCCCATCGGAAGGAGTTGGACGTCAGGCGGGCTTGGAAGGAGGAAGCGTGCCTGACCTCTGCCCTTGCCCCGCCCCCGCCACCGCCTCCGTCCGTCACACGTCATCGCCCAGGTACACGTCCCCTCCCCTCCCTACTCTTCCCTGTGTCGGCGCCACCACTTCACTACCCTCCCGCCCCCGCCCCCACCTCTCTCTCCTCGCCGAGTAGATGGGACGATGAATCGAGATACCTACTACGCGCTCCTTATCCGCCACCGCACGAAGAAAGTGCCAGTGAGCATCCTGCAGATGAACGGCAGGGTCTCCCGGGAGAACTTGGTGGAGGATGTCTTTAAGAGTTACTCATACCGTCGGGTCGCGCTCGTGACGCACACCGCCGGTCAGGACCCGCGACTGCCGCGGCTGCCCAAGGATATCGTCGTGCCGGACTACAAGACCTTCACGCGCATTCACCAGCCGCACTTTATGTACCGGCTGCTGCCGCTGCTCTGCGCCAACGTGGAGGCGTTCGCGGCGATGCAGGCCATCTGCGCGAGCCCCGGCTCACCCTTCACCATGACGAATCGAATGGACTCTCAGATTCTCAACTACCACTTTGCGAAGCTGTGCACCAACCGCGATCTGATCTGCGAGTTCCTCAAGGAACACACACAGCCGTCCGAGCTGCTGCAGCCGCCGGCGACGCGCACGCTGCCCATCACGGGTGTGCGGTTCCAGGGCCTCCTTTTGCACGATGGGCTGGCAAAGCTCCGCACGCCGGTTGCCCCCTCCGCTCTCGCAACGCCCGTGCACGCGCCACGCATCGAGGCGGCTGAAGCGGCGCCCCCTAACCCGAGTGCTGGCGGCGGCAGTCCCGGCGGTGAGCAGAGCAGAACGCTGCCCCAGCTCAAGACACATGTGACGGTGGCGCTGGTCACGACGCACAGCATGCTGAACCATCAGGCAATCGCACAGCGATCCATCATGACGCAGTTTTTTAGGTCGTGCTGGTATCCGCACCAAGGCTGTTCCCTCACTGGGGTTGAGCTGCACAGCATCGAGCATCAGGTGCACGTCATGGCTGTCAGACGCATCAGCGTTGGCCGCGGTTCCAGCGCGGAGGTCCGTGCGTGCCGCCGGCAGCTGCTCGAGTACGCAGCGCGGGAGAAGTTGCACGTGTACGAGAAGGTGGCCGAAGGGGAGTACCGCTACGCGGCTCCCTAGGGAGAGGAAGAGGGAGGGAGCCACCGGCTCATGACGGACGTGTGCCGTTGCTGGTGCTCCCGCCCCCTCTTCTCCCTGAAAGGGTTGAGGGGAGCCCGCGGGGGAGGGGGAGGGCGGATGTCACGAGTCGACCCTGCGTCGTGCCCGGTCACACACACGCGCAGTGGATTCCCTCTCCTCCTTCCTTTCCTCCGGCCCCCCTTCAAGGCGGTGCACGGCGTCTCTGTGGCGTTGATCTTTGCTCCCCCTTTCCGCCCACTCCTTCGTTGTGTATGTGTGTGTGTGTGACCTCTTCACATGTTCCTTTTCTTCCTGTCACGGTACCTCGAAGCCGCTCACGACGAGCCACGTGCACGGGCCCAGGTGATCCCCCCCCCCCTGCCTCGCCGCCACTCCTACTCTCACTCACGCACGCACGCTGCGCCCACCTCCCTACAGTCTTTTCTCCGTTCCCCAAGGCGGTGGCACCGCGGCAAGTGGTGCGTTGCCGAGGCGGGGACCGTCGAGGCGAACAACAGCAAGCACAACGGCTGCACAATCAGCGATAACGTGCCAAGGGCAAGACACGGGTGCATTCCATTAGACACGGCGGCATCGTCGCCGTAGGCTCTGGTAGGAGCGGCATGGAGCTGAACTCTCCGAGGCCAGTGCTGGCGCGTTTTCTTAGAGGCAGGAGAACTACCCAGATGGCTGATGTTGCGGTCCGGCGTACGACCGGTTGCACTTGCGCTACCGCCGCCCGCTCCCTTCTCGACCCCCCCACACACACACACACACACACGCGCGCGCCACGTCAGCCAGCGCCGTTGCCGCCTTTCCGACACCACCGCTGCTTCTGCAATTGCGCCTCCCTCCCTCCCTCACCGCTCTATCGCCGTCCTCCTTCTTACCGACTCTCTTCTTGTGTCTTCAGAGTACACAGCGCTTCGGTCCGTAGCCCGCCGCGGCGCCCACTTTCAATCTCGCCGCGGATTCACGTCTTCTGATTCCGCCGAGTAACCCCCCGCCCCCCTCCTCCCTGTACACGCCCCTCACTTTTCCCCGATTTCAACACACTAACACGCACCCACCGGCATGACTGCCTTCGCAGCGACGTGGGAGGCCTGCATCGGCCCGGCAACGTGGCTGAGCGAGCCGCTGCACCGCATCCTCAGCTACCCGCAGCCGCTGCCGGTGCAGCAGGCCGTCATCCCGACCATCACACGCTCGCTCATGAGCGGCGTGCCCAACGACGTCAGCCTCACCGCCCCCACCGGGAGCGGCAAGACACTCTGCTACCTCATCCCGCTGGTTCGCCTGCTCACGGACACTAAGCGCGGCATCGACGACAACGCGCTGCGCTGCCTCATCCTGGTGCCCACGCAGGCGCTGGGCCAGCAGGTGTACCGCGAGCTGCAGCGCCTGACACGGCCGAGCTCCATCAAGGTGGCGTGCCTCTGCGCAGACAGCGCTGCCGAGACCGCGGCATCCGCTGGCGGCGCGGCGCGGGCGGAGGCGGCGGAGGCGGGCGAACTCGTGCGTCGTGTCGTCGTCCCGTGCTTCGACCGCCGCGACGGGCCCCACACCGCGGTGCGAGGCGACGCAGACAGCGCGGAGGACGAGGAAGAGGAGGAGGCAGTCGAGGACGAGCCTGAGGGGGACGAGGAGCACGGGGGTACCGTCAGCGGCAGCAGCGGCGGCGTTCGTGGTCGCTTTGCGCTTTCATCACACTGCCCTGCCACGTCGATGGTGCGCTACTTCTCCAACGTCGACGTGATTGTGGCAACGCCGCAGCGGCTTCTGCATCACCTCGACCACACCCGCGGCCTCCGCCTCGTCGACCTGCGCCTGCTCGTCATCGACGAGGCGGATCAGGTGCTCGCCGGCAACTTCGCCTCGCAGGTGCAGAAGGTCAACACGCGATATGAGTTGGAGGTGGAGCAGCAGCAGCGACGCCAACAGCGGGAGCGGCAGCGCATGGCGGCGGTGCTGACCGGTGCAGCGTCCTCGGCCCCGCCACTGGAGTTGACCGACACGAACCCTGGGGATGCGCTGCGCAGCGGTGCCGGTGCGGTGCTGCACAAGGTGCTCTGCTCCGCCACCCTCTCCTCCCGCATCGCGCGCATCTCGCAGGTGAAGCTGCGCAACTGCAGCTATTACGTTCTCGACAGCAACGGGACCGAGCGCACGGAGGAGGCCGCGCTGACCTCGTCCCTCTCGGCCGCAGCGACGGCGGCAGGTTCGACAGGGGCGAAGAAGGGGGTGCCCTCGACGGTGGTGCGCACGCAGTTCGCGCTGCCGCCCACACTGCAGGAGCACGTTGTGTTTGTCGAGGACACGTACCGGCCGGCGGTGCTGCTGAAGCTGGTGCACGCGCTGCGCCAACGCATCGCCGCCGCGCGGGAGCGGGCCGGGGCGGACCGCGTGGAGGAGGACGACGACGCCGACGGCGGCGGGAGCGGCGGCAATGACGGAGAAAGGGCGAAGTCGGAGGGCGACGCTGCCGGGTACCCCGCGGTGGAGGCGCGGGCTGGCACCGGCATTCTCGTCTTCTGCGCCACCGCCGAGGAGGCACGCGTCATGAGCCACTTCCTCGCCGCCGCAGGCGTGCCGTCGGTGCTGGAGTTCACGACGCTCTCGAGCGAGGCGGAGCGGCGTCGCGCACTGCTGGAGCAGCACACCGACGTCGACGGCGAGGGTGTGTCGTGCATCGTCGCCTCCGATGCCCTGATGCGCGGTATCGACATCCCGAACGTGGGCCACGTCGTGATGTACCACCCGCCGGACGCGGTGTCGCAGTACGTGCACCGCGCCGGGCGCACCGCGCGCGCGATGCGGCCGGGTCACGTGCACCTGCTGCTCAGCAAGACTGGTCCAAGCGGAACGCAGGAGGACGGTGAGGTGGCGCTGTACAAGCGCCTCTCCCAGTCCCTCTCCCGCACACTGCCCGTCTCGTACGAACGCAGCTTCTTCCGCTTCGCCGAGGCGCCAAGCTCGCGCACCGCTGAGAAGGGCGTCGCTGCTGTGGCGGTCGCCGCGGACGCGGCTCCTGCAGCGGCGGCGGCAGCCCCCGTGGAGGGCACGGCGGAGTGGTGGGTGGCGCAAGCCGGGCAGTTCCTCGAGCAGTCGCAGCACCAGCTACAGCGCCGGTGGGCCTCTGTGCTGGAGTCTGCTGCCGCTGCCGCAGCCGCAGCGGCGAAGCTGAGGGCCGCGGCAAAGGTCTCGGCGTCGCCTGCGCTGGGCACCACCAGCAATGCGGTGTCCTCGTCGTCGACGAGCGCGGCGGCTGCATGTCCGTCTGCCTCGGCGGCCGCGTCGCGCAAGCGCCACCGCACTGCTGCGTCGGCGAAGGGTGCACCGGCGACCGCTACGGCGGTGCCACGCCGGTGACTGTCCGCCAGCGGCATCGGTGAGCTCTTTGCCCCCCCCCCCCTCCTCCACTGCAGACCCGCGCGTGAGGGGAAAGTGTGGGGCAGTTGGGGCGGCTCGGCATCCGTCTTGAGTTGTTTCTGGCGCATCCCCAGCCCGATCCACTCGCAACCGGCACACGGATACACGCAGACTGGCACACCCGCACACGCACCAAAGCCCCGCTGCACCCCTTTTTGCTAAATCTCCTTTGCACGTATAAGGCGAGTCTCGGTTAACACTACAGCGCTGCGGACTAACGATGCCGCAGCTCACGGCAACCCTACGGATAAGGCAAAGACAACGTGGCACAACGAAGGAAGAGAAACGGAGCGTCGGCGACGGCGAACCCAGAGAACTGCGGTGCGGTCCGCGGGTGCGGTACGCGACGACATCGTCTTTGCGTCGCTGGAGCGCGGCAACACTCGGCGACGTGGAACCCGGAAACACGAAAGGGATGAGGGGGGGGGAGGGAAGCGTGCAGGACGGCGGCGGCAGCTTACCCTGGGTTGAGCTGCTCCTCGAAGCGCACCTCCCCCCACCCTCCGCTCTTGTAGCGCAGCTCATCGGCGTGGGGGTGTGAGTCAATTTTTTTTTCCCTCTACTCGACCCTCGGCGCTGACTCTCGCCTAATCAAGCTCTATCTCTCCCTCGCTGCCACTGCGTTCGACGCACGCCTTCGCCCCTGTGTACCCCCCCTCCCCTCCCCTCCCCCTCCCCCTCCCTCTCTACCGATTAGAATTCAATCTTACTCGTGCAGCCTCACTCGCACCCGCCCACCCCCACAGGCTGCAATTAAGTTTTCCTCGAGCGCACCGCCGCTTCGCGTCTGTCCCGTTGCTTTCGTCTTCCCCTCCCCCCCCTCCCTCGACCATGGGTGGCAAGCGCAAGAAGTCCAACAATGGGCCGGTGAAGAAGGAGAGCAAGTACAAGATCCCGGTCCGCTTCGACTGCCCCCTGTGCGATACCAAGGCCGCCATCGTCGTCAAGCTCTTCCGCGCGACGAGTGACGCGACGGTGCGGTGCCGCGTGTGCGGCGCGGGGGGAACGAAGCGGTGGAACGTGCTGCGGCTGGAGAAGCCGGTGGATGTCTTCTTCCGCTTCCACGAGGCCCTCATCCAGCAGGATCACGCCGACCTGCAGCAGGTCGAGCTCGGGCGTGAGGCACGCCGCAGCAGCACGGGCGCCGTCGACTTCGACCTTGGCAGCCGCGGCGGCGCCGCGGGGCCCGAGGAGGCGCTCGTCACAGCCGCCCCCGCTGCCGCGGACCAGCGGCGCACCGCTGCTGCTGCTTCGCCGTCCTCCGCGGCGGGTGGCGGCCGTCACGTGGGGTCGCTGGGCGAGCTGCAGCGCAAGCTGGCCATGCCAGGCGGCATCCCCGGCGGTGCCGCGGCGTCGGGTACGATTGAGCTGGGCGACGACTTCGAGGGCGAGGCGGAAGGGGCCGCGGCGCACTACTTCGCGCCGCGGCCCGAGGTGCACAGCGGCGAGGACGACGACAACGAGTACGACCAGCTCTTCCAGTGAAGTGTGGAGGGATGGCGTTGTTGTTGCGTCCGTCTTGGTGGTCGTGTTTGCTTGTCTGCGTGTGCTGTGGGCCCGAGGCATGGCCGACGGGAAGCCGCAGACTCTCGTTCGTGACGTTGTGCTGTGCTCTCCTATCTGCCTTCGAGTGGGGGACAAAGTGCTGTCCGGTGCTTGCTATGTTGAGGGCCATGTTTGAGGGGAAGGGGTAGGCAAAGTCGCAGGCGCAGAGGCGCGTACGAAGAGGTGTGCTTTACGTGCACTCTCACGTAGCGTCTAGTGCGTTGTAGGACGGCGCAGGAGCACAGGCGGCAGCGGGAAACGCAGTAGCCCACGCGTCTCTTCGCTTTCTCTTGCCGTACTGCCCTACACCACACACAGGCTGACACACACTCACACACACGTGTGTCAGCCTCGTGCTCCTCTCCTCCTCCTCCCCCCCCCCCTCTGCACACACCCATACCCTCCCTCCCTCCCTCTCCACGGCGACGTGATGCTTGAACGTGAAACGAACAAACGAAAAGAAAGAAGACGCATCTCTTCAACGAAAACACAACACAAGGCAACTCAGCCGCGGTGATCTCTTGCCAAATCGGGACGAGGCGACGCTCATCACGCGCGCGCCAACGGTGGCGCACGTCTCGCGAGGGCGCTGCACCGTAGCTGTTCACGGCGACGCATGGAAACCCCGGCGCGGTGTGCGTGTGCGGCACGGCCCCCCCCTCAGTGCGGCGAAGAAAGGGCGCGCAGCACCGCGGCGGCGTCCTCGGCCACACCGCCCTCGCCCTTTTCTTTTTGTTGTTGTTGTCGTCGTTGCTGACCGCCATGCGCCACGAGCCTTCACTGCTGCTGAGTGCTCCCTCACGCGCTCCGCCACCACGTGTGCGGCCGCCTCCATCCCTCACGCTCCCGCTTCTACTTTCCCTCGCTCTCGTCCCCCCCCCCCCCACCTCCCTACCCGCATCGATGAGAATACGCCGACACGCACTCGGGAAGTTGAAGTCGGTCATGTCACACGCAAACAGCGACGCAGGCGCACGGCGCGGTAACTTCGCCAGTCGCAAGGCCCGCGGCGAGACGGGCGGAAGCGGCAGCGGCAAGGGCAAAGCAAAGGAGCACGGCTACGACGCCCGCAAGTATCACCAGAACGCCAACGTGCACGGCATCCACGCCCTGCGCACCTTCGACTGCCCGGTGTGCGACTCGAAGAACACCATTCGCGTCACCCTCAACCCACGTGCGCGCCAGGGCACGGTGTGGTGTACGTACTGTTCCTCGCTGCGGCCCGTGCCGGAGGATCTGCCGTACCCAAGCGTGCAGAGCTACGTGCCGTCGCTGGAGAACAAGGCGGATATCTTCTTCCGCTTCAACGAGCAGTACACCGCGCTGCTCCGCCTGCATCAGGGCGACGCTGACGACGCGGTGCACGGCGACAGCGGTACCGCCGCAGAGGCACTCGGCGCTTCGTCGGGGGTCGCGCCAGGCGGGGCTGCGGCTCGCAAGCGGCCAGGCGAGGACGTCGATGCGCAGGCGGCGGCGCAGCGGTCGCGGTGGGAAGCCGGCGGCGGGGACGACGGCCTGTTCAGCGGCATCGAGCTGCACGCCGACACGGGCTTAATGAACGACGCGCTGCTCTACGGCGACGAGGGGCCTGGCATCGGCGACGACGGTGCGGGGGATGCGGAGGGCGGTGACGCGGACGGTGAGGCCGAGGCGCGCGGCTCGGCGGGTGACGCCGAAGATGCAGCGGTGTCGGGGGACGATGCCCCCAACGCAGAGGGAGAGGAGGAGGTCATGGACGGTGGTGTGGATGAGGTCGACATTGCGGACTTCTTCGCGGATGCTGACTGAGCGCGATCCCTGTGGAAACCGCCTCCTCGCTTTCCTTGCAAAGCTGCTCTCCCTCTCTCTCTCCCCCCTGTGCGTTCTCGCTTCGCTTTCGCCCCCCCCCCTCCGGCCTCCTTCCCGGGAATGGGGGAAGGCGCGGATACCGTGCCGCTTCGTAGGCGTGCCAATACAACACCCGACACCTCCAGCACCTTGCTCCTCCTCCTCGTCCTCCCTCCATTCACCACCACAGCTGCTCCCAACTCCCAAGTCCCCCCTCCCCCCCTCCTTCCCCGACTTCTTCTGTAGCGGAAAGAAAAAGCTCGGCGCGTTTGATGCAGCGAAACTGGAACACGAAGAGGCACGGCGGCGCCGCGGCTCTCAAGCGGACTGCGAGCCGCACGCGCCGTGTCGCGTGAGAGTGCACCATTAAAACACGCAACGAAGACAAAGAAGGGAGAGGGAAAGCCTCCAACTCGCGCGGCACAGTTGTCGGCGACGGGGCGGTGTGGGAACCCCCCCCCTGCGTCCCCTTTCCCTCCCTCTCTCGCAAGTGTGGAAGCAGCTCTGCACCTGCGGCGCAGGAAGTTGAAGTGCGTACCCCTAAGCCGGGTTGTCGAAGCGCGCCCTCCCTCATGCCTCCGACAACCGTCTTCACCACCCGCTCCCCTCCCCCCCCCCTCCTGTCTCTCTCTGTCTTTCCCCACTCCTGTTCCATCTGTGCACTTCGCGTACCACCGCACTGCTCCGCCGCTCCAGCAGAACACGCGACGCTGACGACGCACGTCGCACCTGTGCGCTGCAGCATCCGTGCGCTGGCGGTTTGCGACGCGTTACTCGCTTTTGTCGCCTCGAGTGCGGCGTGCGTGGCGTGTGCGTCTGTGTGCCGCCGTCTAGCAGGAAGTGAGTCCGTCTTTGCCGTCCCCAAGTGGGACCTTTACCGGTACGCGTCACCAACGGGTACCCTCACCCCCCCCCGCCACTACCACTTTCATACACACACACACACGCCATAAAGCGGCCATGCTCTCCTCCTCCGTACACCTTGCAGCCGCGGCACCGCTGCACTCCACCAGGCTCCTGCGGGCCCTCACGCCCGTTGCCGTCGCCCACTCTGAGTCCTTCGGTTCCTTCCGGACGGGGGCGCGCGTCACGATCAGCTCGCGGCACCGCGGCGCAAACAGCGCGGCGACGCTGCCGGGGTCTGTCGCGCGCACCTACGTGCCGGACCCGAACCTCACCTTGGCCACGACCAGCTCTGGTGCCATCGGTGTCGGCTCGCCGTCCCTCGTCGAGGAGGCCCTGCGCGTGCACCGTCAACCCCTCCCCCCACCCGACTTCCCGCTGGACCAGCTGCCGTACTACGAGCCGAACGACTTGAATGGGCCACCGCGAGTGCGCTTCTGCTTCATGCAGCCGATGCGCACGCTGCCCGCACCCCTCGCGCTCCATTTCTACTTTCCAGAGCTGGACTCGCACGCAAGCGGCGCGGGCGTGGGCTACACTTCCGGCGGCGGCGGCGTCGACGACGATGTGGACGGTGACGCCGGGGACGGCGGGTACGGTGGGGGGCGCTCTGGTGGTGGGTCGCGGCCGCCGTGGTCATCGGGAGCGCGGTATGGCGCTGACGCGGCGTGGGGCGGTGGCCCGGCAGCCTCTGGGTACGGGGGCGGGGGCGGTGGTGGTGGCGGTGGGGGCGCTGCCGCGCCTGGGGCAGTGGGCGAGGCCGCGGCGCTGACGTGTCGCCTCTGTGGCGGCAGCATCGATGTGCTCCGTGGGCCGCGACAGCACTTGCAAGCTGTGGAGCGGTCCAATAACACGTGCCACCACCTGCGTGAGGTTGCCCTGGACACGCTGACGCTGCTGCTTATCCGCGGCTACCCGGTGGATGACATCGCGACGGTCTGGGCCGACATCCTGTACAAGCACCCGGCCTTCCCTCGCATTCACGAGTTGTCAAGCCCGCGCTGGTCGATCGAGAAGCGCGCGGAGAGGCTGGGTGACATTCTCCACAGCCTCCGACACGCCGGCATCATCGACCTGTCCTTCTCCGCCATGGAGCTGCCAGACGTGCCCTCGACTCTGGTTGGCTTAGGGCGCGGCCGCAGCATTGCCTTCCAAAGTCTCGAGTACTTCGGCGACACGTGCTGGGGCACCAACTCGGCCCTCCGCATCATGCTCCTCTTCCCGGATCAGCAGTGGCTCTACAGCGAGCGGCAGGCCACGTTTTCCTGCATGCGAGATGCGTGTGAGATGAACCTAAACCTGGACTTCGTGTTCGACACACTGAAGCTGTCGCAGCTGTTGCCGCGTGCCTCCCTGTCGCGTCTCGCCAGCGGGAAGATGAAGGCCGACATTGTGGAGGCGCTGCTTGGGGAGCTGCACGTGCACCTCTACCGCATGATCCCGATGCTGCAGGACGACGTGGAGTACGTGGAGACGAACGGTGCGCGCGAGGCGCAGCTCGTCGGGATCATTCAACACTGCCTCACCGAGATCTACGACCTCATTGCGCTAAACCTCGCCCGCGCGCTCGTGTCCACGGCGATCCCGCTCGCGAAGGAGCTGGCGGCGAAGCGGGTGTGGCAGCAGATACGCCCGCTCCTCCTGCCATACAAGCGGCCCGCCGTACGCGGCCTCGACGCGTCACGAGCGCGGCTTGGGGTGGCAGCGGTGGGAAGCCAGGCAGGAACAGCTGCAGCAGCCCCCGGTATGACGGCCTTTCCCTCTGCCGTTCCGGGAGTGACGGGGGCAACGCCGCCAGTCTCGATGCAGCGCACCCCGTCGTCGTCGTTGTCGCAGGTGTCGCAAGTCCGCACGCCTCGGTCCAACCTCCAAACCGCTGCCAACGCCGCTGCTGCGTTGCTGGAGGACTTCTTCGACGTCGCACCGAGCCCTGCGCAGCAGCAGCACCACCAGCACAGGAACGTGGACGGCGAGGTGGCAGATCCGTCAACGTCGTCGTCAGCACCCGGTGGCAGGGGCGCGAGTGAGGCGGTTTCGCTGAACGAAGACACCGGCGCCGAAGCAACGAGCACGAACCCGGCCAGCGCCGCAGCGCAGAGCACGCTGGAGTCGCTCACCCTCTCCGCCGCCATCGCGCTGCGCAACGCCCGCGTCCTGCCCGCCGTGCCCCGCCTCTTCCCCACCCCACGGGCGTTGCCAGCGATGGTGCCGCACCCGCTGCGTCGCCTCGGCCTTTGCGACATCCCGCAGCAGACGTACTGCGAGCACACCGGCGGCGACGTGTTTGCCAGCGCGCGGCGCAGCTACGACCGCCTCGGCCTTCTGCACGTTACGGAGGAGCGGCCGCGGTGCGTCGTGAGCGGCGCGGCACCGGACTGGGCGCCCCTCATTGGCGTGCTGGTGCCGCAGCTGGTGCGCCTCCCTGGCGCCGTGGCGATGGACCACAGCCTCGAGGCCGCGGCGGTGAAGCCCGCCGACGGTGCCCAGACGGAGGCTGTGCGCCGCCTCTTCGCCTCGATGGAGGAGCGGGAGCTGTACTGGCGCGACCCGCTCTACGACCTCGCGACTGCCCCCGCACACGCCGCCGAAGCCGCCGCGGGAGCGGACAGGGCGGGTGCCTTTGTGCCCACCCCAGCGTGGGCGCTAGCCAACTCGGGCTTGCCACCGCTGGCCGCCGCGGCCGCGAGGGAAAGCGACGTTGACGGGGACGGCAGCGGGAGGGGGCGGGCCGGCTGCACCTTCGCGACGTCGCGCTACGTGGCGCCCGGCACGCGCACCCCGCCGGCTGGCGTCGTCACGGACCGCAACCTCAGCCGCGGCACCTTCGCCTTCCTCGCCGTCGGCGTGCCGTTCCCGGTGGAGCGGGCGGAGCAGCTCCCGAGCGGCTTGGAGAAGCCGGTGGGCCGTGACGGTACTGGTGACAAGAGTGCGGAGCAGAGCTCAGGCGAAGGGGGCACTACTTCCGCAGCCGGAGCACCGGTCGAGGGCAGTGACGAGTACAGCGAGGCACGGGTGAGGGCCGCGTACGACTTCTGGCGGCGTCGGCGGCGCCAGGTGAACACGACGTCGGCGCCGCCAGCATGCCGGACACCAGAGGCGGTGGTGGTGCCCCGCATCTTTGCCGTCGGCGCGGGATGACGAGGTTCTGACGGATGCTGTTGCTACGGTTGTGGTCCGTGCCGAAAGTGGAGGTGAGGAAGAGAGCGGCTCGGATGCTGTCCTGCGAGGATTGTATGTTGCTTCTCGTCTTGGTTTCTTTCATGTCGTCACATCGCTGCCGGTAGTGGGGTAGCTGGGGAAAACGAAAAAAAGGTAGACCGACACCGAGCTCGCACGCTCCGATGCCGGTCATGAAAGGTGGGCGGCTTCGCAGCACGCGCGACGAGCCGTGAGCGGGGAAGGTGCCCGCTCGAGCACGTGGAGGGGACCGGTGCAGCATGCCCGCATCCGCCGCTGCGTGCTTCCTCGGCGCGCAGGAATCTACGCTAGTGTCCAGTCTGCAAGCACCTCCCTGCTTGACAAGGTGACTACAGCGGCACTGCACGCGCCAACGACCTCGTATCCTGGCTCTTTCTCTCTCTCTTCCACTCTTGACTTCCTAATCTTCTTATTCCGAACACAGCAACCGGCGCGCAGCCCACCGGCACACACACACACACACACACACACGGGTGCGTAGGCGAGCCTGCCTTCATCATGCCCCCCGGCGGCAAAGCTGGCGGTGCCTCAAGCGCGGAGCAGGTGATCGACGTGGACCCGCTACTTGTGTACTTCACTTTCTCGCGCATCCGTCCCCGCTTCTCCTGTGGCCGCACGATCGCCAGCACCCTGCAGCAATTCCGCGACGGCGAGCTGCAGCCGCGTGACCTCCCCCTGCTGTCCGTGCTGACCGACGGCACGCACTACTACAGCCAGAACAACCGCCGGCTGTACACGTACAAGCAGCTGCGGCAGGAGGGGCTGCTGGAGACCGTGCCGGTGCGGCTACGCCCGCTGCCGCAGACGAAGCGCATGCACAGCAAGTACACACCGGAGAGCTGCGCGCTGACGGCGACGCTGATGCGCGACACGGCAAGCAAGCACGTCAGCGAGATGCCCGCGGTGGTGGCGCAGGGCGGGAGGGTCTCTGACGACGGCGATTCCAGCGATGCATCTCTTGTAGAGGGCGAGACGGCAGAGCGGCCGACAAGTTGCGGCTCTGCTCCGCCGCCTCAGTCGGCAAAGCCCCGCGCCGGTGGCGCACTCCGTGGGGAGGCGAGTGCGTGCCAGCGAGGCGCGGAGCAACAGACGGGCGCCTCGCGTCCTCTGCCGGCGCCACGACAACTGCAGGAGCCCGCCCCTCCCTCTTCCACCAAAGCGGTTGCGCGGCGCCAGGGCCGTCGCAAGGGCGGTGGCGCCGCGAAGCGGGTGGCAAGTTGCAGCAGCACCAGCAGCAGCGATGGCCACGGCCGCGGCGGAACGAATGACCTGGCCGCGGAGCTGCGCAAGCTCGGCTTGGACGCGTAACCCTCCGCGATGTACTCGTTTGCGTGCAAACCCGCGCAGCGCGCGGCTGTTTCGACTGCCGTGTGTGCGAGTTTGGGGACACGCGTAAGGAAAACGCCTGCGGATTGAAGAAGGCAAGAGACAAACACACGCAGCGCCGCCACATCGCAGAGCCGCGAAGCGAGTGCATTCTGGTGTGGCACTGACAACACATGCTGAAGTCCGCCGTACCCTCTCTCCCTTTCCGTGCCCTCCCTCTCTTGACACGCACACACACAAAAAAACACACACACACACACACACACACACACAGCAACTTGCACATCCATACGTTAATATAGCGCATGCCGCGCTTCAACACTTCCACGGGGCGGCAGAGCCTCGTCTCGCTGAAGCAGAAGAAGAAGTCGCTTGCAGAGGCGGTCAACGACCAACTCACGAACATCGCTCTCGGCCACCGCAGCGGCAATGCCAGCGGGTACGACGAGGACGGCTACGCTAACGGCGGCGTTGCGGAGGACTACGACTTCGACGAGGCGGGCTCCTCCCTCGACAGCGAGGAGGCGTGGGGGAGCCACGGTCAGGCACCGGCGTTGAGGTCGTCCCAGAAGGCCGCGAAGGAGCCGTTCGGCAAGCGCCAGAAGGGTGCCGCGGCGTCGGCGTCGCCGGCCTCGCGGCTGCGCCACCGCGGTCCGCTCGATGCGAGTCTCAGCGAGGGAAAGTACGCCGCGACCCCTGTGAGCGTCGAGGCGGCCATGGACGACATCTTCGGAGCGCTGGACATGGGCGACATGGACGCCGAGGGGGAGGAGTTCTACGATGATGACGACATGGACGGCGGCAGCGCTGATGACGTCGAGGAGGACGAGGCGGGCAGCGACGCGGAGGAGGACGAGGGCGACGAGGCGGCGCGGGGCCGCAAGCGCCGCCGTGCCAAGGACCTGACGGAGGAGGAGTACGCCGCGTGGCTGGAGATGAAGCGCACCAAGCAGCCTCGCCGCCCCCTCACCTTCGGCGGTGACGCCGAGGGGGACGCTGTGATGCACAGCGAGGAGGCGGACATTCTGCGCCAGCTCAGCGAGTTGCGGCAGGCACAGGTGAGCCTCGTGCCCGGAGCGGGGGACGCGGACCCTGCCACCGGCGCCGCAGCCGTGCCGGGCGACGCGAGTGCCAGCGCCTCCGCCGCGGCCGCGCACTCCGACGCCGAGCAGACGCGAGCGACGGTACAGCACTACATCATGGTCTACGGTCAGTTGCTGCGGCTGCGGGTGCTGCTGCAGCCGGCGGTGACCAAGGCGATCAGTATGCCGCAGCACTACGCCAGGTCGCTCTTCGTGGCCCGCGACGCGGCCGTGGAAGCAGCAGCAGCGACTGCGGCGGCTATGTCAGAGGGGGCCGACGGGGGCGCGGCGGCGCTGCGCGAGGCACGCGAGGAAGTGGCAAGGCTTTACGCGGAGCTGCAGGACGATCTGGAAGGCGTGCTGGCCACCCTCTTTGCCGCCGCCACGACGAGCAGCGCGACGGCCGTGACCGAGGACGGCGCTGGCCGCGCGAAGCGGGCCAAGACGGAGGCCGACGTGCGCGTGCCGTTGTACCGCGAGGTGGAGCTGTACCACGAGCGTGTGCTGCGCCACGCCGACACCTGCCTTGACTACTGGGGCAGCAAGCTGGTGCAGGCGAACAGCGCGAAGCTCAAGACGATCGCCCAGCCGTTGCCGCAGCAGATCGCCACGATCCTCTCCGCCAAGTCGCGGCTGCGCGCAAAAGTGCAGAAGAACCGCTCGCACCTCGCCATCATGGGCCACCCCGAGCACGTGCGGGCATCGACATCGGCCGATGTGAAGGCCCAGCGCGCGCTGCACATCGCCGACGGCGACGTCGATGACGAAATCTACGATGATGCGGACTTCATGCGCGAGCTGGTGCGCCGCGGTGGCGCGGTGGCCAATCAGCTGGAGCAGAAGGTGAAGGAGATGCAAAGGGCGCTGCTGCCGTCGCGGGAGGGGGCCCGCAAAGGGTTTCACCGGATGACCAAGGGCAAGGCCGTGAACTACGAGCCGCGTCCGAAGCTGGTGGGGTTCATGATGGCCGAGCCACTCGACGAGACGGAGCGCAACGACGTGGTCGTGAAGAACCTCTTCCAGTGAACACCGGTGTGCTTCTCCAGTATCTGTGTGTGTGTGTGTGTGTGTTTATGTGGGTAAGATCGCGTTTGTGTGAAAGGTCTGAGCTGCCCACACTGGCACCCCACCACCTGTGTGTGGCGCCAGTGTGCTTCACATTTCTGTGTGTGTGTGTGTCTTACGTGTAACACCGCTAAGCAACTGTTCTATTCCCTGTCCTCGTCGAGCGAGTGCACTTGTACGTGCGTATGTGTGTTTGTGTGCGTATGCGCGCGCGCTCTTCCTAAGTGGCCAGCTGGCTCATGCTGAAGGACATCGATAAGGTCCGTAATGAATCACATTCCACACGCAACCTCACAGAAGTGAGTGTGGGTGTGTGTACGACGCGGGTCTTGAGGAAGCAAGTCGTCGCTCCACAACGCGTAGGCACTTCGGCCCGGCAGGAGAAGTCGCAGACGTGCCAAGCTCACTTCTTGCCCCCCCCCCCTCCTCCTCCTGTCGTTACTCTCTAGCCTCGCTGACGTGGCCTGCTGCTGTTGACCTTGCCACAGTGTGGTCGTCTTCTCGGCTCTTGGCACACGCGCTTGCCGCGCTCTCACACCCGCTCGAGGTGTGCCGGCGTTCAGCCGCTTCTGCATGTCTCCACCGCTTCGCACCCTAGGCTCTTTCTTCCCCCGTCGTGGTTCAAACGTGCACGGCTGCACACACACACACACACACACACACACACACACACGCACGCCCGACTGCTACACCTTAGCTGGTCGCATCGCCGGACTCCCTCCCCTCCCCTCACCCCCACTCCCCCGGTGTGTGTTCGAGTGAGTGCGCACCGTCGCTCTCTGTCTGTCGTTGTCGTTGTTGTTGTCTCAGGGCTTACGGCCTCGGTAGGTGTAGCTGCGCCCTGCAGGGAGCCGCGAGCTGCCTACACCGCATAGAAGCGACACAAGCGTGCGTTTTCCGCGTGCGTTGGTGTGGCTGGCCCCGAACATCGGCGCCCAACTCCGCAGGCTCCTCCCACCCGCTAGACATGGTGGCGTCTCCCACCTCGGCGACCCCGGCGACAGCGGAGGCGCTGTATCGCGTGGTGGTGTGGCCGGCGCTGTGGGCAGTGCTGCAGCTGCCAGCCCCCGCCCCCACCGCCACCAAAAGCACCGTACACGAGCGATGCGTGCACAACCTGCAGGCGGTCACGACCCACGCCCTCGTGCAGCTCCTCCGCTCCGCCGCCGCCGCTGGTTCAGGGACAGCCAAACCCGGCAGCACCGCTACGGCAGCGTCCCTCCAGGAAGTCACGTCGCAGCTGCTCCTGCACACGCATGGCAGTGCCCCACGCTCTGCGTTCGCCACCGCCACGACCGCCGCTGCACCTCCGTCGATGCCGGCAGCGCAGCGCGGCATCCTCGACTCGCCCGCGACCCCAGCCCCGTCCTCGCCGGCCGCAGCCGGAGTGTCCCCCGCGGCGGTGGCCGCTGCCGTCGAGGTGGAGCGGCTGTTTGTGCTGATCAGCGCCGCCGTCCACCTTGCCGCGCAGAGCGACATCGCCCCACTCCTCGCCCCCGCCGGGGGTGAGTCGACGGGCGTCGCGGACGCCGCATCGCTGCCGTGGGGGGCCGGAGAGGCCTCCAAGGCCGTCGCCGCCGCCATCTTCGGTGTTGCCGCGTGTGTCGCCTCGCCGCCGCCCTCTTCGGCTTCGCTCACCACCGCCGGCAACACGGCGATGTCGTCCTTCGGGTGGCAGACAGGTGCGCCCCGGGCGGTCCTGCCCAGCGTGCTGGGGCCCGCAACGCCCTCGAGCCCCTACACGGCCGGCATCCTCGCCAGTCCCGCGTCCCCGCCCTCTTCGCCTTCGCCCGTGCTACCGCAGACGCAGCAGCAGGCGACCGCGGCCTGCGTGCAGCAGCTCTGGCTCACGTTTCTCCTCCTGTACCTGCAGCACATGTCAGCACACACACCCAAGGACCCGGCCCCGTACGCCCGCTTCTTGGCCGCCTGCGCGGAGGAGTCCCGGCGACGCCGCGCCGCGGCGCCGGTGCTGGCGGACAGCGTGCAAGCCTCCGCCGCGGCGACAGCGGCGACGAGGGTGAGCGTTGGCGGGGTTGTGCAGCCGTCGCGGCACGCCGCTGAGGCGAACGAGACAGCGGCGCTGCATGCGTGGGGACAGGTCCCTGCCGAAATCCTGCGTGACGTGATTGGCCGCACCCGCTTCCGCCGCGCCGCGCTCCTCTTCAAGTCCTTTGTGCCGCACATGCCAACGCAGGCGCCGACACTGACGTTTCTGCTGGCCGACCTCCTGCTCGAGTTCTCGCGGGGCTGGGGTGCGCTGATGCACCGCATCCCGCGTGGGCGGCTTGCAGGCGATGTCGCGCAGCGGCTGGGCCGCTACGACCCGCTCGGCCTCGTGCACGGTGACAGCCCCGCTCGCCCGTCCGCGCAGTGGCGTGACTGTGCGGCGCTGTTCCGGGCCTACGGAGACCGGCTTCTAAAGCTGCTCAGTGCCGGGGCCCCGCACAGCCAGCTCGTGGCGACGGCGCTGTTAACGGTGCTCTCCTCCCTCTACGTGCTGCCTTCCACCCGCACCCCTGCACCCCCCACCGCCGCCGCCGCCGCAGCAGCAGCAGGGGGAATGCCAGCGACGCCCTTGTCGCCGTCCAGTGCGAGGGGTACCAACGCAGGGGCCGCCGGCGGCGGTGGCGGAAAGCGTGATGAGGAGGCGGCGGTGCTGGAGGTGGAGACGGCGCTGCGCCTCCCACACCGCGCTGCGATGCGGGGCTCGGCGAGCCCACCGGCAGCAGAAGCAGCAGCGGCAGCATATGCCATCTCCGCCGTCGCTGACACCGACGATGCCGTCTCCGTCGTGGAGGCGGAGTGGCGGCTGCGGGGCTACGCGCCCTTCGGTCAGCTCCTCGCGTACGCGCGCCTCCTCGAGCTGCAGAAGGTGCCACTCTTCTCCGTCGCCACGTCGCAGATGCGAGTGGGGCGAAGCGCGGCCCAGCAGGTCGAGCACTCGCGGCTGCTCGCACTGGCGGCGTGCTTCTGCGGGGTGGCCGGCTGGGACCTCACTCTGCTGCTGTACCACTTCGCCGAGTGCCCGCTGAACGCGTTTGCAGGGCCCGACAGCGCGCCGCCGGCGCTGCCCAGCTCCGCCTTGGCACGCTACACGGCCGCGGTGCGTCAGTACGTCGAGCAGACGAGGGCGGAGCTCATCGTGGACATGCCCTTCACCGAGAAGCGGGTGCGGGACGGCGGCGGCGGCGGCTGGTCGCGCGCTCGGCACGGCGGACGCGGCAGCGGCTACGGGCTGTCGGCGTCGCCGGACTTGATGTCGCTGCCAGTGCTGCCCACGCCCGTGACGACGACCATCCCGTCGCGCGGCGAGCTGCACACGACACGGTTCATGCGCATGGTGCACCCCGACCCACTCCTTCTCAACTGGCGCCTGCAGCTCACGGCGACGGAGGCACTGGTGGCCACGGGGGTCACCACACCGCCGCCGGCCTCCGGTGTCGGTGCCACTGCCGCAGCGGCGGGCGGCGGCGCCACGGTGGGTGCCAGCGGTGGTGGTGGTGGTGGTGGTGCCGCATCACCAGGAGCGGCAGCCGGTGGTGCCGTGAGCGGGGCCCACGCCTCGAGCGACGTGCTCCTCTCCCCCGGCTGCCTCGTCCGCGACCTCCTCGTGGCGGGGCACGTCGAGCTGGCCGTGGCGGCGCTGCACCACCTCGCCCACCCACCGCCGCGGCCGCCGTGTCTGCGTGACGGAACCCCCGCCGCGCGGGGCATCGACGTGCTCCTGCTGCCGCGCCGCGCATTTCCGCACGGCATCAGCGTCGCCTACTACGCTGCCGTGCTGCTGCGACGCTGGTTGCAGCGCTGGGACGCAGCGGCGGTGGCGGGGCGAGTCGGCGATGGGCAGCCACCACCACCGCCGCCGCTGCCGCAGCTCCGCGGCGAGGTGTACCACGTCCTGCACGCCCTCAAGCCTCTCCTCGCTGCCGTGCAGAGCTACTTGGCAAACCAGTCGCTGCTCGTGCGGCTGCTCGGGCGACTCGCGTGGTTGTGCAGCGCCGCGGTGGCGGATGTCGACGCGTCTGCACCGCCGACGCCGCAGGACGTGTTCGCGCTGACGGAAGAACTGTTGATTGCCGTGGTGATGCCGTGTCTGCGTGTGCTGCCGCCTGCACCCGCCGTGTACGACGCGATGCAGGAGGTGCTGCACATCTTCGTGGACCTCAGCACCCCCCGGAGCCGCAGCAGCAGCAGCACGGCCGCCACGCGGCTGTTGCCCTACGGCGACAACGCCGCGATGCCGCTGCACGTGCTCGCCTGGCTGCGCGCCCTGCTGCCGGCGCCGTCGATGATAGCTGCGTACCAGACGGCGCAGGAGCAGCTGGCGCAGGGCGCCGACCACGCTGCCGCGGCGATGCCGTGCGTGCACCCGCACGACGCACTGCTGCGCAAGGAGCGGGAGGCGCTGCTGTCGCAGTCGCTGAAGCGCCTCAACGCGGACAACCTGGACGAGTACCGAGCGCTGTTGCGGCCGATCTTGTACGCCGAGCCGCTGCTCGTCGCCCACCGTCTCTTCACGCAAGCCGTCGGCTACAACAACAGCTTCCTCGCGCTGCACGCCGCGCTGCTGCGTGGGCTGCCGGGGGCGGTGTTGGCGCTGATGGTGCAGCAGGGGCTGCTGCTCATGGCGCGCTACGCCGCGGAGGAGAAGATCACCGACGCGGGCGGCGAGAGCCGCGTTGCGATTCTGGCCACGTTCCTGGCCACGCTGTGGCGCGACAACACGAACGTGGTGGATGGGGCGGTGCTCGTGCGGCGTGCCGAGCTGGCCCTGCGCGGGGACGGCGGCGCCGACATCATTCTTGGCACAGAGCTGTGCAAGGCACTGCTCGCCGTCATGGCCCACCGCACCCTCGAGTACGAGGAGAAGTACAACGCCACACAGCTGCAGGCGCTCGCCTACGCGCCGTCGCTGACGTCGCTCTTCGGGCGCGGCGCGATGACGTCGTTCCGCATGCGGCTGTGGAAGGACACGGCCGGCAGCGCGCTGCTCCTGCTGTCGCCGACGGATGTGCTGATCGCAGGCCGGCGGGCGCTGCTGGCCGCGCTGCAGAAGCTGTGCCACGTGCCTGTCCGCGACGAAGGTGAAAGCGACGAGGACGAGGGCAGCGGCGGCGGCGCCGAAGAGGACCAGGACCGGGCGAAGCGCAGCGCGGCGCCGGCCGGCTCCTGTCTCACGCTGGGCCAGCACATTCTTGTGCACCTCTGCCGGCTGCAGAGCCGCATCTACGCCCTGCAGCGTGACGCCGACGGCGGGGCCGAGCTCATCCTGCTCTCCTCCGCCGGCCGCTTCAACGCCATCAACGACATGATCGTGGCGGTGGAGGAGATGTTGCCGGCCCCCGCATCGGCGTCTGTGCTGCAGCAGGTGTGCGCCGCCGTGCACCACGTCGGCGTGCCGGCGGTGGCGTCTCTCGTGGACATGCAGCTCCGCCGCAAGCTCGCGCACGCGGCGAGCTCCGCAGCGGCGGCGCCGCCGGGAGAGACTGCGGCGGACGCAGTGTACCACGTTCCAGTGCCCCTCGACGGCTCCGACGAGGAGGCTGCCGCGAGTGGAGCTGGGCAGCCGGCGTCGGTGGGGGACTACCTGCAGCACTTCACCGCGGCCCACTTCACCTTCGACGCGGCGCCGTACGTCGCGGCACGGGCGGAGTGGCAGGAGTGCATGCAGCGGGCGCAGAGTGCGCTGCGGCGAGGACCGCAGCCGGGGCACGGCCTCAGCCCCGCAACCCGCCGCCGCAGCGCCGCCCTCACCACGTGGCTGCAGGCGCAGGAGAAGCGGTTTGATCTCGAGGAGGCGATGCACCGGCGCCTCTGCGAAGGCTCTGTGACGGCGCGGGCCCGCCTGCTCGCCCTTGTGCGCCGTGACCTCCTCCCTCCCGCTGCGTCTACAGGGTCGTCCGTGGAGGCAGACGAGCGCCTCGTCGACTTCGCCGTATCGTGCCTGCTGCCTCGCGCCCTTCTAAACCTGCGCGAGGCCGCCACCGTGGCGGCCTTCTTCGCGTGGCTCTTCGCTGAGGCGACGCGCGAGGCGCAGACGTCGCCAGTGCTCCTGCGCCGCGCCACGGACCTCGCCCTGACGTTTGTGACTGCCGTCTTCGCTCACTTCGTGGCCTTCACGGATGCGGAGTGCAAGCGGCTCGGCTACGTGCTGCAGCGCCTCCTGCAGGTACCCGCCCTTGACGCGTATCAGCAGCAGCACGACGCCGTGGCGCAGCTCTCGCTGACGCTGGCGGCACACGTGGACGCGCTGCTGTCACGCGGGAAGGGTGTGGCCAAGGCCGCGGACGGCGCGGCTGGTGACGGCGGGGCGCGGGCCGGCGCTGGCGGCGCCGCCGCCGGTGCCTCTGGGGCGAACCGGGAGGCCCAGGCGAGGGCGTCGCTGCTGGGGGCGGCGGCGCTGACCGCCACCTTTCTCGCGCCAGCGCCGGTCTCGCTGCTGCACCTCGCCGCAGGTCACGGCCTCGTCGCACCGCCGGCGTCCGACGCTGCGGCATCGACAGTCGCAGCGGCAGCAGCGGCGTCTGCGGCCGCTGAAGGCGCGGCCTCGGCCGGCGCCGGCACGGGATCGGCCATCCCGTGGCAGCTCGAGGCGTACATGACCCGGGCGATGGTGCAGCTCCTCACCCACGAGCAGGACGTCCCCGCCTACGCGCTGCGCAACCTCTTCCTCGTCCTCGAGCAGGTGAACAAGTCGACCTTCCCCGCCAGCCTCTGCGCCGTCGACCTGCTCGTGCGCGCCGTCGAGCCGCACGCGTCGGAGACGAAGTCGTACTTCGCCTCGGCCTCAGCGGTGCTAAAGCTGCTGCGCGCCAACCGACGCCAGCGCCGCGAGGTGCAGCAGAGCATCACCGCCCTGCGCCGTGGAGATGATGACCTTCTCGCACACAACATCACCATGGCGTCGGCGGGGCACGCGGCCGGCCCCGCGGCTTCGCAGCAGACCCGCGTGGCGGCGGCGGCGTGTCACGGGCAGTGGCGCCTGGACGAGCACTACATGCGTCAGCTCCTGCAGGAGGAGGTGGCGCTGCTGGTCGAGGACGCGCGGGCGCACCGCAACGGTGCAGACGACGACAATGACGATGATGACGTCGAAGAAGAGGAAGAGGCATCAGGTGCGGACGCGACTGGCGAGGACCGCGATGAGGAGGCGGACGACACCGCAAACGGCACCGTCATGGCTGCCGTCGATGCTACCGCGGCGAGTCCTGCGAGCGTCGAGGGCGAGGTCGATGACTCCTCCGTGCAGACGGGCGGCAGTGACGACGATGACGAGGAGGAGAGCGGCAGCGGCAGCGGAAGTGAGAGTGACGATGGTGACGCTGATGACGCTGGAGTAGACAGCGCCTTCGACAGTACCGATGAACAACAACAGGAGGAAGAGGGCGATGACGACGACGCTGGGGAGGAAAGCCTGGAAGACGGGCAGGCATCGCCGGCAGCCCGAAAGCGCCGCCTCGAAGACTAGTGGGGGGAGAGAGAGAAGTGTGCGTAGGAACAGCGTGCAATGGACGTGATGCACCTCTTCTCTGTGTCGCCTGTGGCTTGTTTTGATTCGCATGTGTGTGTGTGTGTGTGTGTGTGTGTGTGTGTGTCGCAATGGCGTCCCACCGCCCCTAACAGCAGCCTTGAGCGTGCAGCAAGGCTGCTGTGAAGATTGTGTGTAGTAATCAGCTGGCAGACAAACGGAACGGATTCTGACATCACAAGTAAGCTCGCCGCAGAGCACCCCGACTTCACCCCAGCTCATCCTCCGTTCCAGAGATGAACCAGGAAAGAAGTAAACACGGACACGGCGCAGCGAAGCCTCATGGCGCTGCGCCACTGCACCGTGTAGACGTTGTGAGCGCTGTAGTGCGGCACAGGTTGAGGCCGGCTCGTCTCACACTCTTCTCCACGCACGCTGGTGCAGCATCACTCCTACTTTCCCTTTTCCAGCTTTCGCTGAAGGTGGAATAAGTCGACACTCCGGTGGCGCTCCGCGTCGGCGATGACGTCCGCCTGCGTCGACCCTCCCACATCACCGCCCTCTTCCTCCCCTCCCCCTTCACCTGATCACCCCGATCTCCGTGCCGATGACGTGCTGTGTCGTCGCTCTGCGCGTGCCCCATGTCGGTCACCAAAGAAGCCGTGGCAAGTGAGTGCGTACCCTCACACATACGCCGACACACCGCCACAAGAGCGTGTCCGCAGCCGTGCCACCTCCCTTGCGTTCCCTACTCCTGCCACAGCTACACCGCTGCACCCACCCACCCACCCCCCGCCTTTCCCCACTCCCGCACACCCTTCCTCGTGCACTCGCCATGCAGCTGGAGCTTTCCTTTATCTTCCCGCACGCGCTGAGGGAGCTGCCGGTCAGCTTGCTGATCCCGCTCCCGGCCCAGCGCCCGCGCACCGTGGCGAACCTGTCCTTCATGTGCACCGGCCAGCTGCCCTTGCCCGACGAACTCCACAACGCGCTGCACCTCCCGCCCAGCGAGGTCGCCTACGCCACACCAGAGGAGGCGAAGGCGGCCGGCCTGCTGCCGCTCGGCGACTCCGCCGTGGTGCGCATCGACAAGAGCGCCGTGCTGGAGATCGGGAGCAGCACCACCAAGTCGATCTTCGGCGGTTTCGTGCCGGAGGAGGTCGTGACGCTGCCGAGCGACGTGGCAGCGCGTGGTCAGAGCATTGCAGCGACGATGGGGCAGCTGAAGGCGGGCACCCTGTTGTACGGCAACCTCGGCATGCCCAACACGCAGGCCAGCCGCTACTACATCCTGCTCGAGTCCATGACGTCGCCGGCACAGCGCGCCGAGTTTGCAGGCTTTGCGCCGCTTGGGATGGTGACGAGCGGGTTGGCTGACCTGAAGCGTGCGGCGGCGCAGACCGCCGTGCAGCCACGCACGCTTGTGCCCAAGAAGCGCGTGGTCGTCTCCGGCTGCCGCATGCAGCTCGACTACGCACAGATCGCGCTCGCCGCACCCGAGCCGCAGGAGGCGGGCGCAGCAGCGGCCTCCGCAGCTGGTCGGCGCCGGCCGACAGAGGCGCATGAGCGCGTGGCGGGTCGTGTGCGCCGCCGTGACGAGGACGCAGCGGAGGAAGGCGAGGACGGCGCAGCGGAAGCGGACCCGCGCAGGGCCCTCGAGGCTGAGCTGGAGGGCGGGAGCGGCGCGGCACCGAGCAAGGCGACCGGCTTCTTTAACTTGTCGGCGCGCTTCCCGAATGCAGTCGCCGCCGCCGTGGCGTCCTCCGGCGCGGGCCCATCTCTGAAGCGGCGTCGCGCCGAGGCGTACATGATGGGCAGCGATGGAGTGCCCACGCTGCGCACCACGGCAATCGCGCCAGGCCAGCGCGGCGGCGGCGCCGACGACGACGGTGCGGCGCCGTTTGAGTTCTTCACTGCGCAGCAGGACGCCTTTTTGAATGACATTGAGGGCATCAAGAATGCGCAGACCCAGCGCCTCCGCCACAAGGGCGGAAAGGCGCGTAAGCACCACGCCGCCGTGTTGGGCTCCCAGCGTGGCCGCGCGTCGCAGCAGCAGCAGCAGAAGCGAGATGCGCCTCGCGGCGCTCGCGCCGGTACCGCGCGAGCAGCCGCCGCGTCCTCCTCCTCCTCCTCCAAGGCGGGTGGTGTGAAGACGGTCACGAGGCGCTACTGACAAGCGAGTGCGAGTGGTTGGGTGTGTGTGCGTGTTGAATGTGTGAGGGCGAAGTTGTCGCGCCCCTCCGTGCGCGCACGCACGCATTCAAGCCTTGTAAGTGACAGACGATTAAGCCGCTTCGCCGCGTCAACGCCACCCTAATGCAGATAGGCCCGCGCGTCTGTTGCACATGCGCGAACGCGTCCCTGGCCACTGTCTACCTTCTCAGTGAAAGCGCAACGTAAACGCAACACAGCGTACCCCCACCCCCTCCCAGCGGAAGCGGTATCACCGGCATGCGCATCCCAGGTCTGGCTGTCGCGGAAAGCACAAATCAGAGCCAGCACGAGTTGCGCGTGTGACACCTTTGACAAGACGTGCAGCACTGACTGTCGTGCGCTGTGCAGTGCACAGACCGCGTCGATGATGGGTAGCACCTGCATAGCCCCGCTTAGCTGGAACCTCCTCTCTCACTCACTCTCTCCCTCTCTTGCCTTGGACACCGGCATCCCCCGTCGACGCACGTCGCAGTTGTGAAGGAGCTTCGCACGCCCCCCCCCCCCTGCTTCCCACTCACCCACCCGTTCCTTCCACAGCCACAGCGCACGCAGGTGCAGAAGAAGGCAGAGAAGGGGCTACATCAATCACACGCTTGCACGAATACGTACGCATACGTTCATCCTCGATGCGCCGCACGCGGCCCTCGTTTCGATGCGCCGTCGCTGCAGCGGCGTCGGCGGGCTTGACTCAGCTGCGACGATCCGGTCGCGCGCCGTGCGCTGCAGCACTGCCATCATCGGGCGCCCCTGTGCGCCACTGCGCCACCGCGGCGGCAGCGGCGGCAGCGCCCGCGGCTACGGCGGCTGGTGCCACAGACACCGTCCGTCGCTTTCGCAAACTGCGGCTGGCTGTGGTGCGCCCCGACGTGCTGGATGACTGGATTCCAGAGCTGAACGACGTGGACGCGCAGCAGATCTCGTGCGAGGAGTCGGTCACTCCGGTCTGGTGGCGCTGCCCGGGGTGCCAGGCGAAGTACCAGTGCACCGTGCAGACGCGCGTGGCTCGGGGTCGCATGGCGTGCCCGAGCTGCGGTGGAGCGGCAACTCCCAGCACGGGTAGTGGTGGTGACGAAGTGGCTGCCGCGCATGGCGCTGCCAGCCCAGCCACGTCTGGGAATGGAGAGGGCGCGAAGCAGGAGGCCGGGGCCACGTCAACGAACGCCGCAGCGGCAGCGGACACGCTGGACAGGACCCACCCCGACCTCGCCGCGCGGTGGGACGTGGAACTTAACGGTGCCCTGCAGCCGAGCCACGTGACCGCCTCGAGCCGCCGACTCGTGTGGTGGCTGCCGGAGACTTCCACGGCGTTGACGGCGTCGTCGTCGTCGTCCACGCCGGTCCCGCGCCGCAGCTTCCGCCGCCCTGTCTTCGCGTTTGTGCGCAACTCAGCCAGCCCGGCCGCACAGGCCGCCGCTACGGCGGAGATGGAGTGGAAGCTGCTCCACGAGATCCGCCGCGTCGCGCACATTGACCTCGCCGAGGAGGAGGGCGCCATGCCGGTGGCGCCGTCGATAATGGAGAATGCGGAAAGGAAGGAGAGCGGCGGGTCGGCGCCGGCGGCGGCAGACTTGCACGTGGTGTGTGACCTGTGGAAGAGCCGCGTGCGGGCGCGGCTGCTGGACACGCAGGAGCCCGAGGAGGGCGCCATGGCGTCGGCTGCCGGGCAGCGGCCTGTCTTCCTCCACACCGCACCGGTCGACCAGCGGCGCTGGCGCAACGCCGTCTCTGCAGCGGCGGAGAAGGACGCGATGGTGCGGGAGGCCCTGCTGAGCCGCTACGCCGACTTCGTGGTGCACCATCGGAAGGGCGGGCGCTGCAGCACGACGAGCCGAGCGCTGACACCGGTGCTTGCCAGCCTGGCTGCCACGCCATTAGCAGCAGCGGCGCCGGCTCAGGGCACCAAGCAGGTGCCCCTCTGGACAGAGTGGTTCACCTTGAGCGCCGAGGAGGCGGCACCCAAGGGTCGCGTCGACCCGAACGCGTCCCTGTACTTCCCGGAGGTCGCCGCGGCAAGCGCGCAGGCAACCGCGCCGCAGCAGACGCCACGCCACGCCAGCGCCACCGCCGCGACGCGTCAGACAACCGCAGGCGTGGCCGGTGTCGCTGGGCACGCTGCGGCAGACTCACTCCTCGGTGCTCCGCAGCGGACCGACGAGTTTATTATCACGGCCTACCCACGGCGTCCTCCCCCCGCGCGGCTGGTCGAGGACGACGTGCTCGACAGCACCCCTGCCATGGTGGAGGCTGCAACAGCGGCACTTCTGGAGACCCGGGGGCTGAACACGGGCGTCAACGTCGCCGGCGGCACGAAGATGGCGGCGTCGTTCGGCTCCACGTACCGCATCCAGGCCCCCTTTGGCCGCCAGACGTCCGCCGCGAAGACGCAGGCGGCGCAGATGGCCGCCGAGTACGACGACGACGACCCTGATGCCGGCGCCGCCGCCCGGTCACTCGACCACGCGGAGTGGCTGGCAACGGAGTTGCGCACCGACACGGACGTGGCGCGTGAGAACCGGTCGCGTGGCAACACCGAGCGGCGTGCCGCGGCCACGGCCTCACTTGTGGACTCGGCCATCGCCGCCCTCGGCGCGATCCTGCCCGCACCGGACGCTAGGGGTTTGCTAGACACGCCGCATGGCCGCGAAATGCAGTGGAACGCGTTGCTGGCCGACGCCACGGCGGAGAGTGCCACAGAGTCTCGCACCGAGGTGGTGAAGCCGCGCCGCTTCCGCCTCTTCCTCCCGCAGGAGGCGCCGCGCCGCCGGCGCTCGCGTCTCGAGGACCGGAATGCGGAGGAGCACGCAGCGGCGGCGGCGGCGGCGGCGGCAGCAGCTGCGGCAGTCGTGCAGGCGCCGCAGTCGCCCCGCAAAGTCGCGCGTGCGAAGCGCGGCAAAAAGGCGCCGGAGTTGACCGAAGAGACGAGCTGATCGTCTTTGCCGACCCCGTCTGCCCGTTTGTGTGTGTGTGTACGTCTGCGTGTACCGGGTTGTGGTCATTCTTGGACATGCACAGATGTGTATGCGTCAGAACACTGTTGCTGTTGTAGCGAATTGCTGAATCTCACAGAAGCGGGCGTGGTCGTGTCTCGTGTCGCGTGTCTCGTGTGTGTGTGTGTGTGTGTGTGTGTGTGTGGTGGCCAAAGACAGATGAAATCTGGCCACAGACGGGTGAGGGCAGCGCGTGCGTTTTGGTGCCACTGTCCTTGGCACCGCCGCGGCCGCCTTTCACCCCTCTCTCGCACTATTTTGCCTCGGTGTGTCGCCGTTCCACTAATCAACTTCACAAACAAACCAAAAAGAGAAAAAACAAAAGCTAGAAGACGTATCAAGAAGGTATTCACACTTCGTCCCTGCCCCCTAATCCCACCTCCCCCCCCCTCCCCTCCACTCTTCGCACCTCGCACCCCCTGCGGTGCGACACGCACAGGGAGAGGAGGAGGAGGAGGAGGAGGGGGGAGCAGCCCAGCCATCCTTGACGACTCGGCCGTGCTGTCCATTGGGGAATGAAAAGCGGGACGGAGGCGGCTGACGAGGCACGCCTGTGAGTGCGTAGAAGGCGTTTGCACGACGTTTGTGCGGCCACGCAGCGGGACGTCCGTAGCGGCCGCGCCTCGCCTTTCCTGCGGTGCCTTTCCCCCCCCCCCCCCGCTCCAGCGACAGAGAAAACAAAAGGCGTGCCTGCTTGTGTGCGTGCGTGCAGGTGCGCAGAGGACAACCCCGGTCTCTCCCTCTCCCTGCCGTTGGCGCCGTCTCATGCTTGTCAACTCTCTCAGCCGCACCGATTTCGACTCATCCACGCCACCCTCCTCTTCTTCTTTACCCGCATACTCCGTCAATCGTGCACGCGCAGCTCCTACACAGGGCTCAGTACCACCATCGCCGCCGTCACCACCTTTTTCTTATCCCCATCCCCCACCCGCACGCACACACACACACACACGAGTAAACCAAAAAAAAACGACACAAAGAGAAGCAGAAAAGAACACGACTAGCACTTTACTCATACCGCGTAACATCACCACCACCGCCGTAGAACAACTCTCGCTTTGAGATCTCACCCCTTTTGCTTTCTCTCTTGGAAACACACAAACACAAACACGCCACCCCTCCCCCCAAACACACACACAAAAAGGAATATAACGACCTCGAAGGCATCGCAGACGAGGGAAGCAGGGGGGCGGAACGCAGCAACACTCGCACCCCGCTGCCCAGCCTACAAGACTTGCACCGACGCTTTGCTTTGAGCTACATCTGTCTAGCCTTGTCGACGCACGAACCTGCATTCGACACAGGACAATAAGGGAAAGGGGTCAAGAAGTGAATAAAGCAGGCGCAGTCCCAAACACTTGCTTGCTTCTCAGCTGCAACCGTCGTTGCTCTTTCCGTGGGGATCGCGACCGTGGCTGATCGACGCTCCAGGCCTCTTCTCCTCTCGACTCTCGCTCGCTGCACCAGCAGCAGCAGCCGTGGTCTCGGTCATCCACCAACAAACCGCCTCCGCTTTCCACGCAGGACCGGCGTTACGTCAGAGCCACCGCCTCTGCTCCCCCCCCTTCCTGTTTCCACGCCCTCCTGCTCTTGACGCACATTGCTCGCTCGTCTTTTCCTTTTTTCTTCTTCTTTTTGGAGGGGTTTCTCTTCACCTGTTGTGTTCGCGTGCGTGTAAGTGTGCGCCTGTGTCGGTGTCTGTGTGTGTGTGTGTGTGTCTCTGTGTCTACCTACCTTAGCTCCATCAATCTCATCTCCTTGGCCGCGAGCGGTGGACTCGACCTCGCTCGTTGTGCGCCTCCATCACTCGCCTCTTCTAGCTGTCCGTGTCCCCCCCTTGGCTTGGCTTCGTATCCCCCCCACCCCCCAACCCCTCGCCACCTCCCCTCGTCCCCACTGTGTATTGTGTGCTCGAGTAGGTGCAAGCGTGACTGAGCGTCTTCGCTCCCCGCGCCCTCCTCCATTTGACTGGGTGTCCGCGCTCCACACAGACACGCACACACCGAACCACTCCTTGCCGCTGCCGCACGCGTAACCACCACATCACGTCACGTCGCCCCCTCCGCGTACTCCCTACCCCGCGTTGTCAGCCTTTCTTTGGTTTTTGTCCTCGGTCTCTTCATCTTCGTGTTCTCCAATTGAGTCTTTTGTTGTGTCTGCGTCGACAAGACTGCGCAAAGGAGTGTGTATGTGTTTACCCGCGTAGGTGCGTGTGTGCGCGCGCGTGCTAGTGTGTCACACCTCGGTGGCCCCCTCCCCTTCCTTCCGTCACATCTCGCCTCCCCGCCCTCCCCCCTCCACCCGCATCAGTACAGTCCTTCTCTCCCCCACTACCCTTTTTATAAGTGCATCTACTTCGCTCTCACT
>JASAOO010003360.1:0-46920 GCA_030849075.1 Zelonia costaricensis | reverse complement strand
GACAGGCAGACCGCGGGAAAGGCGGGTGCTGCCGTGGAGAAGGCCAGCGCCGCCTTCTTCGACGCGCTGCCGACCGGTGTGCAGGAGGCGACAGTCGACCACGTCTACGACGGCGACACTCTCACGATCCACGAGCAGAACCGCATGCGGGTGCGCCTGCTCGGCATCGACGCGCCAGAGCTGAAGGAGAAGGAGCCGTACTCGAAGGAGGCGGCCGACTTCGTCAAGCAGCTGTGCCCGCCCAGGGCGAAGATCTGGCTTCAGGTGCAGCGGGGCGAGAAGACGGACCGCCACAACCGCACCCTCGCGTACGTGTTTGTGGCAAACCCCAAGGGCAGTGCCGGGTTCATCTGCGTCAACATTGCGGTGCTCGAGCAGGGCCTCGGCAACTTCTACGCGCCGTCCGGCACCAGCCTCGAGTACCGCGAGCCGATGCTGGCGGCGCAGAAGTCCGCCGTGGAGCGCCGCCTCAACCTGTGGAAGCGGCAGAACCTGAGCAAGAAGGTGTTCTGCACGCAGAACGGCATCGCCTTCCACCGCTCTGACTGCCTCACCATCCAGCACACCAACCCGAACAACCTGCGCCCCTTCTCCGTGGGGGAGGCGCTCCAGAGCGGGCGCAGCCCGTGCCGGGAGTGCAAGCCGCTGTCATCCTAGTCGAGGGAAGAGAGGAAGCAGCGCAGGGGCTGGCCTTGCCGGCTCCTCCGCCGCGCTCCCTGCAGTACTCCCTGCGCTGTTGCGGACATCCACGTCCCCCATACATCAGCGTGTATGATTTAGCTTGTGTGCTTCACACGCCGCTTAGTTTTGTTGTGCTTTTTCCACCCTCACCCAACACCCGCACGCACGCACTGCCACGGCTATCCTGCCATCCTCGCCACGTCGCTGCTCCTCCTCCTTCGTCGGGTCCTGCTCTGCGTCGATGACGTGACAGCGCACGTAGCGGGAGAGGGCCAGCGACACGGGGCGCGCGCACGGGTGTGCCAACTCCTTGTCGAACCGTGTCGTCCTCTTGGCAAACCCGCCTCGCCCTTCCCCCGCTGTGAATAGCCTCCCGCTGCGTCTACGTGTGTGTGGGTGTGTAGGTGTGTGTGTGTGTCAATTTGTGGGCCCGTGTCTGTGTGCGGGCCCGCACAAGAGCCAGCGCGGACGCGTAAGCGGTGCGATCACCGTGACGCACTCTCCTCCAATGCCTCCTCCCCCCCTCCCGCCGCCCCGCGCCGCGGTGCCCATCCCCTACCCTTCGTCTGTTCTTCTCCCGCCCCCCCCCCTCGCGTGCGTGTTCTCTCGTATATACCCCACGCCTGCCTATCACCGCGTTGCCTCCCTCCTTCATTCAGGCGCCGCCTGCCCGCCCTTGAGACGGCTCTGTTGACTCCTGATGGATCCCCTCCTTTCTCTTCGCCATCCCATCCCCCTGCCCGGAACTTTGTGCTGTCGCTGTTGCCTCCGCGTGCCCGCCTCCTCCGTGCTTCTGCCCGTGTGTTCTTGTGCGAATGACGTGTTACCTTGGTTGCCTCCTCACCCCACCGCCACCCCCTGAAGCCCTCCTCCGAGCGGCTCGTAGAGATGTGCGAATCCTCGTCTTTCCTCTGCTCCATCTTCCACCGCTGTACCCCCTCCCCGCGCCCGCCGCCGCCGCGCCTGCACGCACCGATGGTGCTGATGCCCCCCCCCCCCCTCCCACTCTCTACGTGCCCCCGCACAGGGGATGAGGGGGGGGGGCTGCGAGGGTCGACTGTGGTGTGTGCGGTGATGGCGGCGAAGGGTGCGCGCCGCACGTGTGCGGGGGGCTGCTTTCTCCTCTTGGCTCGTCTGCGTGTGTGTTACTGTGTGTGTGTCGGTTGGTAGTTTGAGTTCGCATGTGGCCACGACTTGTCCTCTCTCTCTCTTCCCTGTTTTTTGCTCTTCTGACTCATCTTCTCCCTCGCTGTTGCTCCGCGTGCGGAATGGCGGGCAGGACGGCGTCCGGAGTGCGAAGCAGCGTGCTACAGCCTCGTAGCCCCCGCAGTCCTCACCCCCCTCCCCCTCCTCCCTACGGAGACCACCACCCGCATCCGTCGCCATCTCGTTCTTGGTCTTAGCGGCACCTTCGAGGGCCGCTTTGCCTAAACGACGATCCGCACCCCTGACAACACGCAGGGTGGCCTGCCGCGTGCCTTGAACGCCGTAGCACGAGTCCCGCACTGCATCCAATCTGTAGCGGCGCTTATTCATCCCTATCACCGCAGCCTCCTGTTGATGGCACGCCGCTGGTGGGGGGGGGGGCGCAGTGCCGCTGCACTACGCCCCGCTCCCACCCCTTCCCTCCCTCTCACGCCCACACTGTTTAGTTCCTTTATTGCCTCGTGATTGGTTGGGTGCCCACCCGCAGCCAGGCAGACGACGCGGCGTCTTGCGCTCACTCACACACACACACGCACACACACTCGCCCGTTCATCCCACACCCCCGGTGGCCCACTTCACCTCCGTCCTTCTTGTCTCAGAGCCCTACCGCGCACGTCGTCCGCCAGACGCGAACACACAGACACACACACAAGCTTCGACACGCGCACACCACCGACCGCAGCGTTGCTGCACCTCTGCTGGCCCAGGCGCGTGCCGCTGCTCTTCTCCCTCACCCTCACTCTGCCTCCCCCCCCCCGCCGCGCGGCACTGGCGGNCCCCCCCTCCGTGCCACTCGCCCCTCCACCCTCCATAGAACCCCCGTCTCCCCCCCCCTCCCCCCCCCCCACCGCCTCTCTCCCCCTCACCGGCATGTCGCAGGAGCGGACCGAGGCGCCGCGCCCGCCGCGCCGCACCGCCGCAACCGCAGCCGCGATCGGGGGCCTCAACACCACCGCGACGAGCACCACCGCAGACAACAGCCGCTCCCACTCCCCCGCGTCGACCTCCTCCTCGTCCACGACGGCGCTCCTGCAGGGACCCTTCCAGCAGCAGGTGCGCCGCTACGACGACGAGAACGTTCGCGCGTTGCTGCACACGCTGCCCAGCTCGCCGAAGCAGCTGCTGCGCCGGCTCGAGGAGCAGCAGCACGAGGTGCACCTCCTGCGGGAGGAGAACATTCGCCTCAAGTCCCGCGAGGTGGACGTGTCTGCGCTGGCGCTGCGGCTGCAGGAGCGCATCAACGCGACACAGAACCAAGTCGACCACATCAAGGCGCAGGTCCAGCTGCAGCTCTCGAACCCCATCACGGATGACGAGTACCACCGCATCGAGGCCCTGCCCGAGGCGGAGCGCGACCTCGTCGACGCCATGAAGCTCGGCATCCACCGCCAGCTCGCCTCGCTGCGCGCATCGCAGCAGGCGGCCCTCAAGCGCGCGGCGGAGCTCAGCAGCGTCGTCGCGCAGCTGCAGCAGGAGAACGCCGACGTGAAGGTGCGCCTCGCCGAGCTCGAGACGCAGTCGACCAGCGAGAAGGACAAGGGCGAGCAGAAGATGCGGCAGCTAGCGAGTCAGCAGGCGCGCATCGCCGAGCTCGAGGGCCATCTGGCGTCGCTGGAGAGCAAGAACAAGTCGCTCTACGTCGATCAAGAGCAGTACCTGTCTGCGAAGCTCACGGCGCAGGTGAAGACGGACGAGGTCGCGCGGCTCGCGGTGCGGCTGGAGGAGGCCGAGATGGACACGCAGCGCTACCGCGCCAACGCCGAGTGCACCGAGCAGAAGCTGGATATTCTGAAGTCCGAGTACTACGAGCTGAAGCTGCGCTACGGCCAGCGCGTGCTGGAGCTCGAGAGCGCGCTGAAGGCGTCTGAAGAGAAGCTCAAGACGCTCGGCGACCTCGAGATGGAGTCGGAGCTCTTCATCTCGAACCTCGCCGCGTCGTCGCAGGGCGAAATCGCCTTCAGCACGGACATCACGGAGGGCGCTGGGAGTGGCGGCCGCCACGGGACCACGAACGCGTATGAGAGCTGGCTCGCCCTGCCCCGCTCCCGCAAGCTGGCGCACTCCCTCGTCGTCACGAAGCGCTGTCTGCACCTCGAGAACAAGGTCGCGGCACTGGAGCACGAGCTGGAGTTCAAGCAGACGCAGATGGCGCGGCTGCAGGTCGCCCTCGACGGGGCCCGCGACGCGCTGCACAACATCAACAGTCCCTACGTGCTGGTGGAGAAGGCCATGGCGGAGCTGACGGACGCCAACGAGTCGCTCAAGCAGAAGGTGCGCATCCTCGAGCAGGACAAGAAGGACCTACAGCAGAAGCTGCAGCAGTGCGCCGGCAACCTGCGCGTCCTGACGCACCACCGCAAGGAGCTGCTCCGCATTAAAAAGATGCTACGCCAGCTCGGCCTGCGCGAGGGCTTCGTGCTGCCGACGGCAGAGGACGACGAGGCGGACGCGGAGGCAGACGTGAGGCGGCCTCGTGCGCAGCGACGTGCCTCGTCGCCCACGGACGCGCAGACACCACCACCGCGGGCATCACGAGCCTCCTCCGCCGGCGCGGCTGCGGCTCGTTGCGTGGACGGCGCGGAGGCCGGCGAGGACGGGGCGTACCGGATCCCTGGCAACACCCCGCCGGCCTCCTACGGCTCCCTCAAGCTCATAGAAATGCAGTTTTGAAGTTCTGCTGCGTGTGTGCGTGTGTGACTGTGTGTGTGTGCCGTTGTGTGCCGTTGCTTCTGAGCTCTGGAGATGCAGCGGTGCAGCGAATCAGCACGGACCTGCATCTGGCCCGCGCAGCGCACGTCTCTCTGTGTTGGACCTTCTCCACCCTCGTGCACACTCTCGTGCGTCCTTGCTCTCCTTCCGCGCTGCACACGCTTCACATGAATCTGCCTTTGCGCGCTGGCAACGACTGTACGTGTACCGCTTCTGACGTGCCCAAAGGAATGGCGAAGATGATGTCCGTGACCGGTGGCGACCGCAGTCGACACTCGCACCGCAGCCTGGAGCCGAGAGAGGCACGCCAGCCAGCCACCACTTGACAGCTCTACGCCCTTGCACGCCGTCGCAGCTCCATGTCATAAGGCGCCGTCTGCGATGCCGGTGCAGTGGCACAAGGCCCTGTAACACGCGCGTGCGGCTGCCCCCCCCCCCCCCCACTCACCCACCCAGCTGCAGTACTCTCCATTCACTGTCCACCCCTTCTCCTCTCTCCCGTTTCACGTCGTGGCACCGCCGCAGAAGTCGCCGCTGCTGGTTGAGGCCTCCTTCCCAATCGCAACACACCGTCATTGCCTTCGCTTCCTTCGTCCTACTTTCCTGCGCGACGCAACGGCCGTGCAGCAGCCCGCGTATCGAACCTTGATTGCGTCCTCCGATTCGTCTGACGCGCAACTACACAGACACCGTAGCAGATACTAACGTGCACGCACGCCGTCCCCCACCCCCCCCCACCCCCTCCCTCCTCCACACGCTTACCTTTCCTTAGATTCCCTACTCACTGCAGCAGCACATCTCTTCCCCCACCCCCTCCTCCGTCTTGTACCCGCACGCTCCACCAACGTGTGCGCACACACGAGCAGCCAGCCGCCCTCCCCCCCCCACTCCTCCCCCCACTTCACGTAAGCTCCTGGCAAGATGCTCCAGACGGCGACCAACTCGTACGTGCTGCCCATGAGCGGCGGCCGGAGTGCGCCGCACCACGGGTACTCGATGCATAGCCTGGGCCGCAAGCGGCTCATGGAGAACACGTCGGCGCTGGCCGTGACGGTTGGCTTTGTGCTGCCCGCACTGAACGGGGTGAACAAGCAGCTCGACAAGCACGTCGCGGCCGGCACGGACGTGTCCATGGACGAACTCCTGCAGATCTTCGCGGCGTCCGGAAAGGATGCGGCGGTGATGTACGCCGATCGCATCGCCCGCATCGCGTGCCAGACCGGGCTGGCCTGCGCTCTGATCGAGACCAAGACGAGCTACGGCAACACCGCCGTGTACCTCTGGGACCTGTACCCCCGCCTCCACCAGCGCTACGTCGGCGCCGTGCTCAGGTGGCTGCGCATTCCCGTCTTCGTCAGCAGCCTGCTCGGGCCGCACCCCTCCACCCGGGACGTGGCCTTCCTGCAAGCCCCCGTGTCCGGCATCTGCGCCTTCGAGGACAGCTTGCGCCGCGACGCCATCACGCTGTTCGGAGACCTCATCGTCGACACAGCCCGCATCGCACTGCGCCGCGACGTCGAGAACCCCGCGCAGGCCATCGCCCAGCAGGCCGTGCTGCGCGTGACGGTGACCTTCGTCGGAGCCGTCGGGTCCGGCGTGGGGCGCGCGGCGGCGGGCGACCGCGGGGAGTACTGGGGCAACATCGCCGGCATCGTCGCTGGTCCGGCGGTGGCGATGCAGCTGTGGTCTGCGCTGCTCAAGGTGCGGCTGCTCCGCCCGCGCCGGTCGAGCCGCCAGGCGGACCCTGCGAAGCCCCACCGCCACCGCCACAGCGCCCCTGACGCGGCCCCGGCATAAGACGTGCGGCGAGTCAGCAACCGAACGTACGCCGTGCTGGCAGTCGATCACGTCGGCATCTGTTTCTGCAGTATTGATGTGCGTCGGGTGGGCGCGCAGCGGAATGTGCCAGGGCCCTCGTGCGCACCACGCAGTAGCCGATCGGCTCTGGTGCCAACGCTGCCTCTGCAAGACACCACCGTCACGGGGGTGAGGGTGCGGTGCTGAGAGTGTGCTCCTTAAGGTGGGTGTGTTCGCACTGTCACCAGCGCAGGCATCACGCCGTGGTGCTGCTGACAGTGAGCGAGGGAAGCTCCCTTTCCTGTCTCCCCTGCCAAGTTGGTGGTGTGCTGGCAGGCTCGGCTGGCTTCCCGACGCGTGTGTGTGTGTCTGTGGTGCGCATGTGGCATGCCAGTGGATGCGCCTCCCTCATGTGTCTCTGCGTCTGTTTGTGTGTGTGGATGCGTGTGTGGATGTGCGTGTAGCCACCTCTGCAACCGTGGTAACCCCTCCCCTACCTTCCCTCCTCCCCGCCCCTTCTCCGACTCACGTACGCGATAACGGGACACAGCCAACGCGTCAGCACCCCAAGTATGCGCACCGCGCGCTGCCCGTCACGTACCAGTGGCACAGGAGAGTTGTGGAGAGGTCGTCACAGTGCCGCCTGCACTCTCCACACTCCCGCTACGATGGCGCGCACAGCTGTAGTGAACGCTGCCGGCACTATTGGACCGGCAACGGCACTGCGTTGTGAGCTGCAGCGCCTGTGTGTCGTCACAACGCGCGGTGTCTCCCGGCCTCCCCCCCCCCCTTTTCCTCCCTTCCCCTCCTCCCCCTCCCTATCGCCTCCGACTCTGTCTTCGCTCGCCTACCTCTGCGCGTTTTGGTATCTCGACTGTCCTTCATCCACCGCTTCCCGTCTTGCCCTCTTCGGTCAACACTGACGCGACTCTTGCAGAGTGCCACATCAGCACCGATCGCGCCGCCATACTGCGGCCCTCCCCTGTCCCCCCGCCTGCCTGCGTGTGTGCACCCCTCCCTCCAACGCCCCTCTCCATTCACCAAACCGCACACGCACCCCCTCAAACACACACATAAACACGACGCTTCACTCCCCATCCCTCCCACCAACGTCCACGCCCACGCCTACCGTCTGTGTCCCTCCGCCCGCATAGACGTGCACGCTCGCCCCCGCCCCTCCTTTGCGTGCTTCCGCGTGTTCTCCGTCTCAACCAATACCTCCTCTGTGCCGCTCTGCCCTCCCCCCTTTCCACTACTGCATCCTCAGCGAATTACCGCAACCTGCCTGCGGCCATCACAGGAAGAGGGGAGGACTCTAACACCAACGCCCGCGCACCCCCGCCGACGTGGCGCTATTGCCGCGCACACTTCAGAAGGCGTCTCACCAGGCGTGTTTATACTGGGGAGAGGAGGCGACGCGCCGCCCATCATCTCTCTCTCTCCCCCCTCCCAATCCCCATCCCTATACTGTCCTCGCAAGCGCAGTCTTCCTTAGTCCACTCCGTACAGGGCACTTCAGGCTTGTTTGCTTGCGTCTGTGTGTGTGTGTGTATGTGTGTGTGTGTCAGCCTCTCTGCTCTCAGTTCTTCTCCATTTTCTGGTTTCTCGTCTCCCTTCCCCCTCCCCCCTTCGTGTGTGTGTGTCTTTGTGCTGCGCCCTTGTGCCAACGCACGTGTACCCCCAACGCGCACACCATCACCCCCCACCCCGCTAGCGCACACCCCCCACCCCGTAATCCAATTCATCGTCGCTCTGCCCTCCCTCTCACCTCCTCGACGCGCGCTCCTCCGTCTGCTGTACCGTTCCATCTCTTCGCTCCCCTCCCCTCCCCCCGCTGCTCTGCTGCACCATCGCCGTTGGTGCGTCCTCCTATCTGTGTGTGTGTGTGTGTGTCTGTGCGTGTGTGCACGTTTGTACTTGCCTTGTCTTTCTTCCCCATTTTTCGCTTCGCCGTGGTGCGCCCCCCCCCCGCCCTCGTCCCGCTTCTGTCATTCTTCTCTTGTCGCTTTCGCGCTTCGTGTGCGTCGTTGTGCGCGGCAGCGGCGACCGCGACACCCACACACGCCCACACCCAAGCACACAACCCCAGAAACTGAACTTCGACGTCAACACCGAAACGACAGCCCCCGCATACACGCACGCACACGGCTCGTGTGCTGGACGTGCATTATGTCCAACGCGCCCGGCCACGTGTCACCCAACCACCCGCCCGTCATGAGCCGCTTTACTGAGGCGGTCGGCAACACCATGGACTCCTCCACCGCTTCCTACGGCGCCGCCCGCGGCGGCTTCGAGGCGCAGTGCATTGTGGAGGACTTCCACGGCCGCCCCGCATCGCAGCCGCTCTCGCTCTCCTTCTCGCCGGAGCGACCGGTGTACGCGCTGCGTGAGGTGGACGACTCCCGCGGGCTCTCGCCCAACTTCGACAAGGAGGTCCGCTTGTCGTCCGGCCGCGCCTCGTCGCTGGGGCACGGCGCCGCCGTCCCGAGCGAGTCGATGCGCAACGCGGCAGCGGAGCGGAGCGGTGGTGTTGCGTCGCACGCCGACTTGCGGCACGAGTGCCCGAGCCGCGGCGGGGGCACCACCACTCTCGCCTCCTCCGCCAGCGGCCCGCACGTGACGCACAGCGGCGTCGTCATCCCGCTCATCCAGGGCATCCCGCGGCCTGAAGGCATCCCACCGGAGACCCCCGTCGAGTACGCCAAGGTGAAGCACCAACGCGCCTCGCGGCGGCCCCGCATGGCCGCCAAGGGCGCCTTCTCCAACATGACCAGCGTCGCGGTGCTGCAGCAGGTGCAGCCGCGCCAGCTGAACGTGCGGCAGGTCGAGCCGGCCGGCTGGGCCCCCATCGCGCCATCCCCGATGCGCGAGGAGGGCCGCCACAAGTACGCCGTCACCGACGACGACGGGTACGAGACGGGCGACCAGCGGCTGAGCGGGGCCGCGGGTCCGGGGCGCCGGTGGTCCGCTGCGGGCACGGCGCCCGGCGGCCTGCGCGAGGCCGCTGGCGGGTCCGCCTGCGGGGCCTCCCGGTCCCTCTCTGTGACGTCGCTGTCGCCGTCCGAGGCACTCATGGTGGCTGAGGCGTGGGAGGAGGACGCCGAGGCCACCGCGCGTGCGATGCTGGACATGGACGACGTCGACGACGACGAGGTGCGGGCGAGGCGGCTGCAGGCGCTGATGGTGGAGCTGCAGCGGCAGCAGGAGCGGCAGCGGCAGAAGCTCTTCGCCACCGCCGGCGTCGTCGCCGCACCTCCTGCGGGCCCCACGGCAGCGGACGCCCCCACCCCGAGCTCGCCGCCTCCGCGCCTCCACGGAACGCCGGAGGTCGACGGCGGCGACGGCGACCAGGTCGGCAGCCACGTGCTGCAGCGCAACGCGGGGGCACCCACCGCGGCGGCCCCCTACGCCGAGGCCATGGCGAACGCCGCCCCGTACGCGGTGCGCACCGCTGCCTCCGCCCAGCGCTCCCCCGCGCGCCGCGCGCCGTCCGCGGAGCCTGCGAAGGTGAAGGGCGCTGCCCCAGCGGGGACGCTGGCCGGCCCAGCCGCCCCCGCCCGGCCGCGCGGCTTTGAGAATTACGTGGAGAGGGGCCAGCAGCGTCGCGCCGAAGCGGAGTGGGCGCAGCAGGTGCGAGCCGCCGAGGCGGCGGGGGAGCCGCTGCCGCCCTCCCCTGAGCACCCGTCAGCGGACGACCCGCACTTGGGTGGCGCAGCCCTCGCGTCGCCGGGGGGGCCGGGGCCGCGCCGGCCGCGGAAGATGTCAGTGCTGCCGATGCCGCGTGGGTACGAGACGTTTGCGCTCAAGGGGCAGTCGCGCCGTGCCAACGCGGACCGCGAGGAGGAGGAGCGGCGTGCCGACGAGGCGGTCAACTGCACGCACCACCCCCGCGTCAACCGACCAAGCCTCGTCTCGGGCTCGTCACTTGGCAGCGGCGCGGCGGGGCGGCGCGTGGCGCAGCAGCCGGAGCATGAGCCGGACACTGTGTTTGAGCGGCTCAACAAGGAGGCCGAGCGGCGCGAGCAGCGGCACAAGCAGCTGCAGGAGGAGCTGACCCCGTCCTTCACGCCGCGGGGCGAGGCGGCAGCGAAGGCAGCGGATGAGAACGGGGGTGCTGCCAGGCCTCGCACTGCGGGGCGCAACGTGTTCGAGCAGCTCTACGCGCAGGCGCGCAAAGACGTGCCTGCCGCAACGACGCCACACGCCGTGAAGCCCAAGGGGACGACCGCCGCTGCTGCTGTTGCTGCTGCCGGCACGACTGCGGCGGTGGCGTCGCAGGCCTCAGCCCGCGCGGCTGGTGCAGTGTCGGGCAGGTCGGAGGTCGTCGACTCCACCTCTGCGGCTCCCGCGCCGCCGCGTAAGACGCAGGCGGAAATCGAGCAGCACCTCGCGAGCATGGCGGCCCGGGAGGAGGAGAGCCGCGTCAAGTGGGAACACCAGCTTGCCGCCCAGGCCGCGGACGAGGGCGGCGAGACCCGCCAGACGCGAATAGCGCTGAACCCCAAGACGGACGAGCTGGCCGAGCGGGCGCGTGCGCGGTACCGCGTGCGCGAGGAACTTGCGCGGCAGCAGCGGGAGCGGGCAGAGGCGGAGGCGCAGAAGGAGGCGGCGAAGAAGTCGCTGCTGCGGCTGTACGGCGCCCGCCGGCCCCCAGCCCAGCCGTATCAGGCCGCAGCAGCCGAGCCGCCCGCCACCCCCACGCCAGCGGCGTCTGCGAGGCCGGTGTCACCGACGCCGGTGCGCCGTGCCGCCGCGGGGGATTTCTACGCGCACCAGCTGCAGTCGGAGGAGCGCAAGCGACGTCACATCGACGAGCTGCGACTGCAGCGCGCAGAGGACGAGCTTAACGAGTGCACTTTCCGCCCCCGCCTGACGCCCACGTCGCAGCGGCTGGCACAGCACGTCCTTGTCGACACCGCCGTCGACGAGTACGCCGACAGCGGACGCGGGTGCCCGAGCCTGCCGGTGCCGCCGTGGGATGGCGCCGTCGTTGGTGAGGGCAGCCGTGGCGGCAGCCCAGCCGCGCCCCACGCCGGCGCCGAGTATGCCGGCAAGTTGGGGCACAGCCCTTTTGTGAGCTCACGCAGCCGCAGCCTCCTGCGCGAGCTCAACCGCACCTCCCCGCTAGTGTCGTACCGCCGGGACAGCCCCGGTCCCATTGCGGGCTCGCACGCGGCGGCCGGGGAGGACGTGGAGGGAAGCCGCAGCGTCAGCAGTGAGGGCTTCGCGTACCGCGTGCCCTCCGGCGCCGCACTGGAGCGGGAGGCCACAGCGCTGCCGCGCCGCCCCTCCGGCCCGCTCGCGGATCAGCTGCGCCACCTGGAGGACATGCTGCGCGAGTGGAAGGAGCTCGAGCGGGAGTGCGCGCCGATGCTGAAGCAGACACGCCAAGCCGAGGTAGTGGAGTGATCACCGCATCGGCAGCGGCAGCCGTGCTCCGCAGACTCGTGCACGGGTCTCAGAGCGTATGTGTGCCCGTGTGCATGTGTGTGTCTGTGTGCATGTGTGTATGTGTGTCTTTGTGTGTGAGTATGTATGTGTATGTGTGCATTTTGAGCTGTTCGTGTTTTGTTCGTTGTTGTGCGTCGTGTCGCGCGCTGGCCGCATTCAGGTCCCTCAGCAGCAGCTGGGCAGAACGGGGGCTGGCGGCACTCGTGGGCCACTCGCCGTCCCCTCCCGTCCGCTCTGCGCTGCCGCGTCGGGGGGAGCGACGTCATCGCTCCTCCTCCTCTTGTGTGACGCGTGCTGGCGCTCGCGTACCCGCTCCGACATCCTCGTCCTGCTGCGTACGCGCTGATCTGCAAAGGCCCGTGTGTGTGGGGGTGTATGCGTACGTGTTTGTGTTTGCGCGTATGTGTGAGTGGTTCTGTGTCTTCTTTCTCGTCTCTCACGTCTTCTCCGCTGCACGCCCGCTTTGCCCTCGCCTGTACCCTCACGCGCCAAACGTGCGTGTGCGTTGAGAAGGGAAAAGTGTGGAGGGGAGGGTTAGGCGCCTTGTGTGTGTGCGTGTGTGCAAGTGCGTGACACGTCGGTGCACCACACACTCCATCGATGCGCCCGGCCCCCCCCCCTCCTCCTCCTCTCCCGCCGAGTTCTCTCGTGGAGGCTCTGCGCGACGTCGCGGCGTGCTGCTCCCTTGCGCCGTCTCTTCCGCTTTGATGATGTGCCAAAAGGAACCGCAAAAGGGGCTGCCTGGCAACAGCCGTGATGCTGCGATGTGGTGACCCCCACCGCAGTCCCCCCCCCCCCCCCCTCCCCCCACGCACCGCTGCGCTGCCTGCTGCGGGCGTGTCCTTCGTTGCTGGTTCTTTGCTTCTTATCCATCCCACGCCATCGCCTCCTGTACACACGCGCTAGCGTCCTGGCCGCGACGGAAGGGCGCACCCGACTATCTGCCGGTGACGCAGGCTGCACGGCGGAGAAGTCTGTGCGGCCACTTCGGCACGGTCTCTGCTTTTGGTGGCGAGTCGCGGTGCGCCGCTACGCGTGTCTTGGCGGCGGGGAGGGGGGAGGTGGACTCGAGGTGGGCCCTCAGCCGCCGCCGCCCCACGCACCCGTCGCCCAGCTGCACCCTCAACTGACGCCACCGGTCTGCACCCCCGCTCGGCTGATTGCTCTGCACATAACTCTAAAACCTACAGTCCCACGCTCTCCCTCAGCAAGGCGGCCTCGACGAGGGCACGACCACCGGCAGGGGGTGGCGCCGTGTGTCGGGGAGCGCTGCGGCTGGCGACGTCGCACCGGATGCAACCGTACGACGAGGGATGAGTGCAGCTGCGACGCTTCAACTGACGGGGAGATCGGCCTCGCCTCTGCCACGGTCGGAAGCCACCGCCTGCGCCGCACTTCAGCGCAGAGGTGCAAAGTGCGCACCGCGCCTTCCCCTCTTGCCAAGCACCGGGGACGGCGTGATGTGCCGCAACGCCGCGTTTACCGCCGTCGCGCTGCCCCACTATCTGCGTCTGTCCCCTCTGTCGGTGCCACTCGCACCTTTCGCCGCTCGACTTCACGCTCGCCTCACTCGCCCGTGCTCTTCTCCCATCCTCGTTGCGCATGTCACCGCCACTCCCTACCGCCGCTCCCTTCCTCCCACCCACCGACGCCGCACACCCGCGCCGCAGCCTCACCGCTGTTGTGTACTCGACGTGTCTGCTCCGCGTGTCACCTGCACCTCCTCGAGCGCTCCCTCAGCTGTTCTCGTACACCGAGCAACCGTGGCATCACGCGGTCTGGCTGTGTGTGTGTGTGCGTGTGTTGTGCACGAGGATGTCTCGTCTACTCAACCTCGCGGCGCTGGCGCTGGTGGCGGTCCTACCGTTCTGCAGCAGCACGCTGAGCGGTGCGGCCGCCGTGATGGGCGAGAACGGCAGCTGCATCTTCCTCACCTCTCCACCCGCCTACACCTTCATCGGCGGTGGCTTCCACATGCACCTCGCGGTCGAGTACCCGATCGCAGCGCGCACGACGCGCCTCACCTTTGACCTGCCAAAGACATTCTTCATTGACGCCGCAGAGGCCGAGCAGCTGTATCGCATGGAGGTGATCAGCGCCGAGTCACTGACGCAGGGCACCGCGGCGGTGGTCCTGGCAGACATCACCAACGCCTACACCCCACTGCGCATGACATCGCAGCACTTCTTCGACATCGAGGCACCGGTCTTCAAGGTGAACTATACCACCAACCACGTTGAGCTCGCCTTCCAGCAGCAGGAGGGGGGCAGCGGCTCGCTGGATGCGTACCTCTCCGCAAACGGGGCCCGCTCGAAGGTCTCGGTGCGGGCGCGGCTCGTCATTCCCATTCACAGCCGCTACGACGTCCTCGAAACGGCCAAGCCCTTCTCCCTCGCGCGCTTCGTCTCCGGCGAGGACGCGTACGTGCGGCGGTGCCTCGAGCAGATTGACGTCGCCGGCAGCGCGAGCGCCCAGTGCTCTGCCGAAAACTACGCGTCCACCGCGACGCGGGCCGGCCTGGCGGAGCGGCCACAGTACCAGACGTGTCTCGACCTTCCCGTTGGGCTGCTGGCCGACCTGCCGCACGTCTACAATGCTCTCATGGCGTTGCTGGTGTTTGGCGCCGTCATCGTCATCCTCGCCATCCGGTAGGCCGTGCGACGGTGGTGGCGCAGGCGAGGCGGCTGGGCTGGCTGCCGTTTACGCGTGTGTGTTCATGTGTGTGTGTGTATGTGCGTGTGTGTGATGACCACGAAAAAGTGCTGACCGCGCTGTGGGCGGGCTAGGAAGCGCGGGGAGTGGGGGGGGGGGGCAGACGCGAGGGCTCCTCTCCCGAGGCGCGGCAGTCCTGCGCCATAGTCGCTGTGCGTGAGTGTCGGTGTTAACGTGTTCATGTGCGTTGTGGGGGCGCGCGTCGTGCCCTCCCGCCTCTCTCCTTCTCCTCATCCCATGAAAGCAGTGCGCTGTCCACGGCCCCGTCGACGTGCGAAGGGCGACGATCGTCATCGACCATCCGCGTGCCTCAGTTCCGCCCTGTTCGGTGTTTCCATGTCTGTCACTGCCGCTTCTCGTCCTTGCTCCGGGTACGTGCTTCGGTCACCTGTGAGCGTTGGCGCAAACCGCCCACTGGCCCACACACACACACACACACACACACATGAACACGACCACACGCGACTTGCGCAAGGGCTGCGGCGCCGTCGTACCCCCCTTCTGGCTAGCACTGATACGCACCCGCACACCTACGCGCACACGCACGCCACCGGCCCCTGCAACTCCCTGCTGAGTTCCCCTTACAACCTCCATCGTCTTCTCCCCGCACCTGTCGCGTGCCATGAACGGGGCCCTCAACGTCTACCACGAGGTGGCCCTGCCGCAGGTGCCGGCGCTGCTGCACAACAACCTGCTCGCCCACCGCGGCGGCGCCTACCTCTCCTTCGCAGCCGACGCTGCCGTGTACACGGTGCAGGCCGCCACGGGCGCACCCTGCTTCAAGCCGCTGCGCTTCTCCGCGGGGCAAGTCGTCCACCTCGCCGCCCTCGAGGACCCGGCCGAGCAGAGCGTCGTGCTCGTCGCCGTCCTCTCCGCGCGCACCGCGGTGCTCGTCGTGAATGGGCAACAGATCAACACGCTGCCGGGGTCCGCCAACGCTGCCGCCCTCATGTGCGCGGCTCTCGCCAAGGTGCCGGGGACGGAGGAGCTCGTGATCGCCGTGGGCACCGCCGACGGCGTTCCCCTGCTGCACCGCTGCACCCTGCAAGGTCACGCGCTGCCCGCAGGGGAGGCGACGGCGCCAGTGCAGGCGCACGGCGGGCGCGGCGTCGCAGCGCTGGACCTCGAAGTCGCCGGCGGCACGTCTGCGGCCGTGTCGATGGCGAGCGGCGACACCGGCGGCCACGTGGTGCTGTGGACGGGCGGCAACCCCGTCCTGACCATCCCACCCGAGAGCGACGCAGACGCCGTCGCTGGCGTGAAGTTTGTGGCCGTGAGCAACGCCGTCGCCGTCGCGTATGGGGGTGGCCAGATCAAGGTCATCCAACGCTGCAGTGGGGCCGTCGCGGTCACCATCCAAGCCCACTCGCGCTGGATCAACGCCTTCACGTACAATCCGGTGCGGCAGTGGCTCGCCTCGGCTGCCGAAGACGGCCGCGTGTCGGTGTGGGACATCGCCGCGATGAAGCCGCACCACGTGCCCATCGCGAGCGCCACAGTGGTGGACGAGCTCGTGACGGGGCTGGCGTTCCTCGGCGATCAACAGGCACTCGTGACAGCCACCTACGATGTAGTCGCGCTACGCTTCTTGTCTATCCCTGGCAAAGCGCACTAGCGGGGTGGACGTTGACAAGGTGCGGAGAGCCTCCATGGGGGGGGGCACGGGGGAGAGACGCGGATGGGAGTACGATGGAGGGGGGAAGAAGGTATGCTGGCGTCTGCAGGAACACACAAACTGCCTGTAGAACGGTGCGCATCCCCCCCCCCCCTCCCTCCCCTCACGCGTCTCCTCCCCCCCCCCCCCCCACCCACCCACCACGCTGCTCACTGGGCAGCACGGCGACACCCCTGCGCTCCACTTTGTCCGTCGCCCTCGCGCCCTCTGCGTGACATCTGCCTTTGAACGACGAAACAAGAACCGCTCTCGACCTCGACCTCGACCTCGACCTCGACTCCCCCCTCCCCCCCCCCTTTTGTAGCGGCCCTCTCACCAAGCGCCGATTTCATGAGCAGGCTGAGGGCGGGGGGGAGGGGCGGCGTGCCGCACATGCGAACGGAAGAGGCGCACGAGACTCGCCAACGCCTGAGGAGGGCCGCGTGTGGACTGAACGCGTGGGGCGCACCTCGCCACGAGGGAGCTGACACGTGCGCACGCCGCAGAAGGAGGTGCGCCTGCCACGGCCAGTACACGCGCAGACGCCCCCCCCCCCCTCCCTCCCTCCCCAGCCTCGTCTGTCTCCGCCCTTCCGCCGTGCCTTGAATCCCTGTGTTTTCTTCCAGAACTGCCGTGCTCACTCCGCCCTGCCAGCACACGCCTGCCACACACACACACACACACACACACCTACACGCACACAGGATGTTGACGTCCCAGGCGGCACCGCAGCGCTCCTCCATGGCGCTGACAGACATGGACGACGCAGAGACGGTGGAGCTTCTCTCGCAAGACAGCTGCTCCACCCTCTCCTCGGTGGGAGACGCGAACGGCGGCTGCCCTGACGTGACTCGGCCAGCACCCGGCAACGCGGAGGAGGCGCGGCTGCGGCACCGCACCCTGCACGACGGCCCGGGGCTCCCTGAGCTGAAGCCGCAGCCGGCATGGCTGGAAGACACGGGCGACTGGGCCGCAGCGCACGTCGACCACTTCTGCATAGCCGTGCGCTGGCGCGTCACGCTGCCTTCCGATGCGAGTGGCACGGCGGCCGCGCACACCACTGCGTGGGTGCCGTACGCAGTGCCCCTCGCGCTTCTGTCGACTCGAGCAGGCGGCGGAGCGGCACCGGGAGCCGACACCGCCAACACCGCCGTCAGCACCACGAGCAGTAGCAGCGGCGCACGCGCATGGCGCCCCCTCGGCACGGCGCTGCTGTTCATCGGCCGCTCCGCGCTCCTCCTCGCCGCGCAGATCTCGTCGCCGCCGCCTGCCGCGAGCGACGCCGCGACGCTTCGCGACAGACTTGTGGACGCGGCTGCCGCCGTGTCACGTGCGCAGTGCGCGGTGCACCTGCACCTCACCGCCTCCAGCGCCGCGCGACTCGTCTGTCGCTCCTTCGACATTTTTGCCGTCGCCCCAACAACGGCGCTGCGCGGCGTGGCGCTGCAGCCGCACCAGCGCTACCACATCAAGCGCGGCGAAGCCGGCGGCAGCAGCGCAGGGGGCGGGGCTTGCGCAGACGACAGCCCCTGCAGCGCTGACGGCGTCCTGACCCTGCGCCTTGGCCCATTGTGCCACGTGGACTTCGCCCTGGACGGCGTGCCGCCAACTGCGCCGCCCTCGCGCGTCAGCGGCAGCGCAGGAGTGCGAGTGTCGTCAAGTGCGGTGCCGACAGTCACGAGCAGCGGCAGCGCCGGCACGCGCACCACAGCGACGTGGACCGGGCACACGCAGGAAGAGCTCGCCGTCCACCGCACCGCCGCTCGTGACCACCACAAGGCGGCCGCCGTGCAGCTGCGGCGCGGCTCGACCGTGTCGCTGCTGAACGGCGACAGCACGGCCGTCCTTGCCACGCTCTCGAACGTGTCGGAGCCCGTGGCGCTGAGCGGGGCGAGCGACGAGGAGGACGAGGTGGAGCGTATCGACAGGGCGCCGGTGGAGAGCGCGTCGGCGTCGACCGCTGCCGCTGCCGTTGACGTGCCCGCCCGTGCGCCGCCGCCGGCCAGCGCAGAACGCGTGGGGACGCAGCAGCAGCCTCGCCCGCGCAGACGCGCTGCTGCCGCCGCCGCCGCCGAGCGGGTCGCACCCGTCGGCACAGCGAAGCGGAGCCGCACCACTGCACCGGCGGCGCCGCCGGTGCACGAGGCCCCTCCCGTCGTGGCGGTGCCGCACTTCAGCCCCCTCGCGGCGACGCCGACGAGGCCCGTCGTGTTCACAACTGGAATCCGCCTCAGCGATGCCGACGAAGGCGTGCTGCGCGAGATCGGTGTGCTTGTCAACCCGTCCCTACGCTTTGCACCGCACGCCCGCTTTCTCGTGGCGCAGCGGCCGCTGGTGCGCAGTGTGAAGCTGCTCACGGTGCTGCCCTACGTGCAGGACGTGGTGCATCAGAGCTGGCTGGACACCGTGCTGCACACGCGCACCGTCGAGCTGCCGGCGACGGGCTTCGCGTACGGCGAGCGGAAGATTACGGGCAGCATCGAGAGCGACAACGGGTTTGACCTGCGCGAGACGCTCGCACGTCCGCCGGCGGAGCGGCAGCGCCTCTTCGCCTCGCTGCAGTTCTGGGTGCACCGGTCGGCCACCCCGCAGGAGGCGCCGATGAACGACCTGAAGACGGTCCTGCTCGCCTCCGGTGGCGCCATCACCGGCCGGCTGCACGAGGCGGACGTGGTGGTGCTGCCGCAGCAGAAGCCCACGCTCCCGTGCTGGCGCGGCATGGCGCAGCTCCTCACCACCGACGGTAACAGCAACAGCGCTGCGGCGGACACGGAAGGCGCCGGCAGCGGTGGAGCGCGGGCGAGTGGCATGGCGAGGCTGGCGCAGCTCCGCCAGGCGGGTGTGGTCTTTGTGGTGCCCGGCGACGTCTTCAAGTGCGTGCTGCAGCAGCGACGGCCCACCACCTCCTCCGTTGTCATTCCCCGTCAGCTGCTCGCTGAGACCTCCACACACACCTCCGCGCGCGCCACAACCGGCAGCACTCGCCGCTCCTCGCAGGCGCCGGGCAAGACGCCGCGCTCGTCCACCAACGCGCTGAGCTCGCCGCGCGCCAGCACGCCGCGGCGCAGGCGCTGACGCGACCCGGTCGTGGCGCACCCGCGCGAGAACTCTATGGCCGCTGGGTGCCGGCGCAGGTGCGCAAGCGATGGCAACGCCCGCCCGGTCCCAGCGAAGAAGAAAAGTAAACACACGCGACGTGCGTCAGGCACCGACCTACCCGCACGCACACACACGCACAGAGATACACACAACAGCTGCAACACTACACCCCACCGTCTCTGTGTGACCCTCGTCCCTTGGCGACGACCTCCCTGGGAGAACGGAGTGGGCGAGGGCGCGTGTTGTGCGTCCTCCTCTTCCCGACCCTTCCACGCCTCTGAAGCGTGCCGACAGGGCCCGGACGTTTCTCGGAGAGCGGCACTGCACGGAGCAGCGCGCAATGGCGGCACTGCAGCCGGCACCAGTACAGACCGCGCGCTGGTTGACTCTTGTGCCCACCACGTCCTCCATCCCCTGCTGTGCCTCTCCTCCGCGTTCCTCCTCTTCTCCTCCCCACCCCCACGAGTGCAGTGCACTTCCGCGTCGCACTCCTGTCACCGTCCCTGTCCTCTCAGCCTCTACTGCGCGTCGCTGATGCACCGCTTGCCGATGCACGCATGCGGGTGTCGTAGCCTGCGCGCGTCCACCGTTGTCCTGTGGGCAGCGCGGCGCAGCTCCCAGACCGCTCCAGCCGCCACCACCTCCTTCCAGCTGGACTCGCTTCCCCCGCATCTGCAGGAGGAGTTCGACGTGGACGCCAACCGACGCGCCCTCCGCCACCTCCTACGCAGCCGCAGCGCCTCCCATCCCGGGGCCGACCTCGTCATCGCCCCCTCCAGTGTGCACGCGGTCGTGTGGCGCTGCACCCGCTGTCGCACGCAGTGGTCGGCCCGTCCTGCAGACCGCACACACGCACAAACCGCTGACGCACACCGGTGCCCCACGTGCTACAGCAGCGAGGCGGCCCCGGCCGCATCCGCGGGCAGCCGGGATGCGGGTGTCGGCGTCCATGCAGCCGCGGCCGCCTCCGCGCAGCCAGGGCCCTCCTCCGCTGGTGCCCTTGCGGGTCGCAGCGGCTCGAGCCTGCTCTGCGATGTCTATCCGGTGCTTGCGGCGCAGTGGGACGAGCACCGCAACGGCCTCCTCCAGAACCGTGTGCTGCAGTCCGCCACGGAGGTGCACACGTCCTCGTCCGCGAAGGTGTGGTGGCGGTGCCCGCTGTGCTGCACGCCGTGGCTCGAGGCGGTCTCCAGCCGCGTCGCGCGGCACGCCGTACTCACGCAGCAGCAGCAGCAGCAGCAACGCAAGAAGTCGGCGCACCGCTCGACGCAGCTCGACGAGAGAGCCGGCAGCGACGCCGTCGTGCCACTTTGCCCATCGTGTGAGCGGCGTGGGGCCGCCGCTGCGAGGGGCAGCTCCGGCGTCCGTCCTCCGCGGCGGTGGCTCGCAGACGACGCGTTGCTGCTCGGCGAGGCGCTCCTGCGGCCCGACCACAACCCGCGCGAGATCGCCTTAACGAGCGAGACGATGCTGCAGTGGCGCTGTAGCAGCTGCCAGTTCGAGTACGCCGCCACCGTCGCCAATCGCTTTCTACGACACGAGCGCTGCCCGCAGTGCTCCGGCAGGACGAAGACCATGATGAATCTCCTGGTGGTGCAGCGTCCGGACGTGGTGCAGGAGGTGAGTAAGCAAATCTCGCGGACGAGGCTGCGCCACGTCACGGTGCACGACGATGTGGAGCTGCCGTTTGTGTGCCGCAACTGCTTCTCGCCGTACCGCATGACCGCGCGGGCCCGCTGCGCCGTGCCACGTGGCGTGCCGGCCTGCTCCAAATGCTTCCTCACGCACACGCAGGTGCTCACCGAGGCCCAGCAGGAGCAGCAGCAGCACCACGGCGGCATCGCGGCGCTCTCCGCACGTGCTCGGCGTCGCGTACGGCAGAAGGCGCTGCAGCTCAGCCGCAGCAGTCGCCACGCCGACCACCTCGCCGCCACCGCCAGCGAGCTCAGTCACCGCGACGCCGCCATCAAGGACTGACGTGCGAGCACGCCTCTCTCTCTCTCTGTGGGTGCACATGTGCTTCAGCGCGCTACCCCATCTTCACATGCTCCGTAGTTGTGGAGTGAGCTTCTCCTCTAAGCACAGCCTTGTAATGGACGCCAACCTGAAGCTGTCGGTCGCACTGGGGTCTTAATTGGGGGGGAGGAGGAGGGGCGACGCACCTGCGTGCACTCGGTTCCCTCCCCCGTGACGCTGTGGCGCGGCACGCGTGCGGGGCCGCGGACGTGGATGTCCTCCCTACGCACGCGATGTTGTCCTCTAACCTGCTCTGTCTCGCCTCGTCATCTCCTGAACCACCACCCGCGTTTCGCAGCTCTCACAGCACCGCACACTCAACCCCTGCTGCGCACCGTCTCTGCACCACAGGCCCCTCATCGTCGCCGTCGCAGCACTGCCAGATCCATCGGCCTTCTCTGACAGCCCTCGCTTGCGCGATGGAGGCGGACGTCGCCTACGCCGAGTCCGTGCCGCGGCACGTCGACATGGCGTTGCTGCTCTGCGGGGAAGCGCTGCGGTGTCGCTGCAACGAGCTGCGCCACCACCCCACCGTGTCCGCCACGCTCTTCGCGTGGTACCTGCGCAAGGTGTGCTTCCTTCACGTCCTGCCCTCTGACGGCGACGTCGACGTGCCCGGCGAGGCCGAGAGCGCCACCGCTGGCAGTGGCGCCCGTGCCGCGGCGTTCGCGAGCGCTGCCGCCTCACCGCGCTCGCCAGGCCACGGCACCGCCGCAGCAGAACACGCCGATCAAGAACTCATGTGGGGTGCACCTCCACCGTCAGCCGAGGGCAGCGGCAAGGAGGTGAGCTTCCGCCGCGCGTGTGCGCAGCTGCGGCGCGGCTGCAGCCTCGACGTCTGCGCCGGCGAAGCGGCGGCGCTGTCCACGGGCGAGGAGGCCCCGGTCGGCCACGTACGTCCTCGATCACCCCAAGAGATGGGCTCGCAGTGCGGCGGCAGCAGGCCAGTTCGCCAGTCCTCGCCACCCACCTTCGGCGCCCGACCCTCTGTACCCCGCGACGTCGGCTTCGCGCTCTTGTGCGAGTTCCTGCAGGCGGCTGAGGAGGTGGGCGGCACGGCCCTTGTGCGGCACCTCGCCGCCACCGTCTGCACGATGGCCGTGCATGGCAAAAAGCAGGCCGTACGGGAGGCGCGCGCCGCGGCGGAGCCCGCCTTCTCGCTGCCTTCAACTCCGTCGCGGCCGCCCGTCACGCTCGCCCAGCTCTGCGACCTCTTCGACGAGGACCTACTTGACGACGACTTGGCCGCCGAGGTCGGCAACGCCACGCGCAGCTTCCACATTTGGGTCAACTACGAGTGGACCAGCGCGTCACTTGCACGCCAGGCGCACCTCGCGGACATCGTCGCGCAGTGGGTGCGGGCGCTCTGGCACTGCCGCAGCGAGGACACGTGGTGGTGTCTGCCGCGCAGCTCCCCCACTGCTGACTTCGAGCACAATACCGCGTCCGCCTCGCGACTCGCACCGCTGTCTGCCTCTGCCGCTACTCCGATCAACGTGCGGCGCATGTACGCGGCGCTGGAGCGCGTCTTCGAGGGCCACGCGCACACGCGCACGATGCTGATGGAGCTGTCGATGGCGCAGCGCACCCCGCACCTCACCGACAACGCGCTGGCGAAGCTGCTGTTTCTGCAGGGCCCGCCGACGTCGGCCATGATGGCACGCAGCGACCTTCACAACCGCGGCACGCAGCCCATCCTCCTGTGCATCACCAGCGGTATGCTGCTGTACGCGCAGTACTACGTTGCCTTTCGCTCCCTCGCCGTTGCGCGGCAGTGCGTGCGCGTGGCGCTGCAAGTCGCGCAGGAGGTGCAGTCCAACGCGGTGCTCGCCCTGGCGCACTACACGGCCCACGTCGTGTCCATGCACCAGGGCAGGCCAACGGATGCCGCCAACAGCATCGCCATTGCGCTGCAGCTCACCCTGCCCAGCATCGACGCACCCGACGCGGCGGGCACGGAGGCGCAGATGGCGAGCCTCGCGTTCAGTGGCGCCGCGCAGCTCCTCCTCTTCTTCCCCGGGGCGGTGGGACCCGCGCTGCGCAGCGTGCTCTCCAGCGGACACCCCGCCAGCACCGCCGACGACGGCGCTGGCGCAGACCCCGCGGCTGAGGGTGCGTCGCGCAAGGGCGCAGCGGAGGGGGAGGCAGCCACGGCGGCCTCTGCGGCGCAACGGCACAGCGGGGCGGTGACGGTGCAGTCGGTGGCGCAGTCCATCCGCCACGCGTTGCTCCGCGCTGAGGTGGCACTGCTGCAGGCGCCACCGGTGGAGGGGCGGTGGGCCGGCACCGTGGCGGCCCTGCAGCGCGAGACGCTGCTGTTGGTGGGTGCCCTGTACGGCATGGCCGTGGCCCCCCTCCGCATAGACACGGCCTTGCTGCGCCGGCTGCTGGACGAGGTGGGCGACGAGACTGCGGCGGCGTCGCCGGTGTCCAGCTGCCACCCGAGTCGCACGCTGCTGTGGGAGGTGCTGCGTCACGCGGCCCACCACGCCCTTGCGGTGCAGGAGTGCCTCCTCCCTCCTGTAGGAGGCGGCGACGCGCTCGAGTTTCTGCGCGCCGCTCTGGAGGCAGTGCGCGCGCACTGCGGCGCCGTCGGTGTGGCCGCTGCCGACGAGTCTGTCTTCTTCGCGAGCACCGTACGGTACTGCGTGGGGTGCCGCCTGCACGCGGACGGCTGCGTTGCCGCGGCTTACGAGCTGTGGACCCAGCTGGCGGAGGGCCTGAGTCGCACTGCCGGCATGCCCGATGGGGCGGACGCCGGACACAGCAGCAGCAGCAGCAGCGCGCAGTCTTGGTTCTGGCCTCCAGACCATCTGCTGCTGTACGCGTTCGCGCAACGTCGCCGGGTGCTGGCGGCGCTCTTCCTCGGCTACGTCGCCGTCCCTGAGACAGCGCAGCAGGCGCTGCTCTCTGTCTCCGCGCGTTTCATGTTTCCCTACGGCGTGCTGACGGCGCAGTGGATCGAGGCGCTGGTGCACCAGCAGCACGGCCGCTTCGGGGCGTCGCTGACGGCGGCGCGGCACCTCGAGCGGGCGGCGCGGCGCATTGGCTATCCGAGTCTGTGCGAGGCGGCGCGCGTCGTGCAGGTGACGGCGCACCTGCATGACGGGAGCTGGACTGCCGCGCAGCGCGTGCTGTCCGTCTGCCGTCCAGCGACGCCGTCGCAGTGCGTCGGCGTGGTGCTGCAGCGCTACGCGGCGCACGTGGAGCCGCTGCTCTGTTGCATGCCGGTGCGCGCACGGGAGGCGGTGCAGCTGACGCGGAGCTGGCTGGCGATGCTGCTGCGCGAGCAGCTTATCACACGCTACACGGTGGACAAGCAAGATACCTCGGCACCGTGCGGACTTCACGTCAGCGCAACCGTGTCGGTGGTGGATCGGCTGTGTCTGTACAGCTCCCTGCAGCGGGCGCTGGGGCTTCTCGGGCAATGTGTGGACGACGTAGCCGCACGCACCGTCGAGTGCTTGGAGCTGCTCAGCGCGCGCCAGCACTGCCCTGCACCCGACGGCGTCTTGGCCGGCACCTGCGAGGAGCTCTGCGCCGCGGACGCTGAGTGGATGCTGTAACAGAGAGCGGCGTGCTGACGGAAGCGGCTTGATGGATGCACTACACTGCCTTGGCACAACCGGCGTGCTTAGATACCTTGCGACTCGAGAATTGGCGCTTACTAAGTTGTCGTGTGCAGCTGCCACCACTGCGCATATCGTCGCGCCTGGCCCTTCTTGGCTGGAGGCCCGACGGTGCGTCAGCAGAGCCTCGCTGTGGTCCGGACCTCCGCTGCTGGTCTGCCACGTTGGCGACTTCTCCAGACCTGCACGGGTTACCCTGCTTCCCTCTGCAACTGTCCCCGCACCCCATCCTCGCACCCTCTTGCCCTCCCTTACGTGCAGTCACTGCAGACTTGTCAGAGAAGCCCTCCTTCACCCGCTCTCCTCAACACAAACACACACACGCACATTCAGCGGCCCACGTTCCTTCTCGCACTCCCCCTCCCCTCCCCCTTCCCTTTCCCCATTTCACTCCCACCGGCCTAATGGAGCAGGGCGCGTTCAACGAGGTGGCCAAGAAGGCGCTGGAGTTCCGCGGGCGCTACTACAAGATGCTGGACGACCCGCAGGAGCGGCCCAACGTCATCAACCTTTACGCCCCGGACGTGCCGATGGTGTGCGAGTGGAACGGCCACCCGCTCTCCACCGTGGACGAGGTGCGCAACTACATTGCGATGCTGCCCAAGACGACGCACCAGATTGACATGGTCGACGCGCAGCCGCTGCCGGACAACCAGAACGGCGATTCGTTCCTCATGACCGTGCACGGCACCGTCACGTACAGCGACGAGCACCGCCGCGAGTTCTATCAGCGCATGGTCATCCGCCGCTTCGACCAGCGCTACTACATACTCAATGACTACTACCGCTGGCTCAGCGAGCGCGCGCAGTAGACGGGCCACACAGAGACGAGAGAGAGACGCACGGGACACGTGTGCGGGAGTTTGCGCCGGCGGTGGTGCTGCCGCCCTCCGCCCTCCGCCCTCCGCCCTCTGCCCTCCCCCCCCCCTTCCCCGCACCACCACCACCATTCGCCCTCTCTCCGCTCCGTTGCTGCTGTTGAGTCCACGTTTAAGAAGTGACGCCCCCGCGGCGTGCAGGTCGGGGTGGGGCACCTCTCCGACTTGTCCCGCTGCGGACGCCAGCGCGTGCTGTCGTGAAGTGCTGCCGTGCACGACGGGGCACTGTGGCGGACGCTAAGGAGGCGCCCGAGGGAGGGGAAAGAGCGGCCTCGATGGCGGCCGTGGCGGCGGCGCGGTGCGGCGCTCAGAGAAAAGACTGTCCTCTCTCCTTCCACCGTAGCCGCTCCCCACCCTCCCCCTCGCCATCCACGGCCCTCCTCCCTCCACCCCTGCGTGTCTCTGTCTTCCCCGTTGTACGCTAAAGTGCTGAACGCAATGCCCGACACACACCACGCGACTCCGTCCTCGAGGCACGAGGTGGCATCGCTGGGTGGGCCACGACTCCGCGTGCTGGGTCACGGCCGATGCACCAGGATGCATCGCCGCGGCCGAAGTCGATACACAGCTCTCCTTCTCTCCTGCTCTCTCTCTCTCCGCAGACACGCACGCACACACAAATGCATCGTGCATGACGGTGAGCGTCCTAATACTACTCAACGTCGCTCACCCATGGTCCCTCCCACTCACCCCTGCTCCCCTCCCTCCCCCCCCCCTCGCCATTCACAGTCCGCCATAGCCGGCACCCCGCCCCCTCCCTTCCCCTTCCCTCGCCCCCTTCGACATCACTTCCATAGCGCTACCCGTCTCTATCGGGCTCCCCGTCGCCCCACCCCCTACCCCACCCCGTCGCCGTCCCCCCAACGGTCTTCTCCTCACTTCCCCGATGAATCAATCCCCCACCCCGCCGGCTGGCGATCGCATGCCAAACGCCGCCAACGCACGCCGCGGCGAGACGTCGGACGACTACGCGCGGCACAAGGCGGCGGCCAGTCGGGCCTTCCTGGAGAACCACTACCAGAGTCTCCTGGCCAACACTCGCAACGGCGTGGGCCGTGCCGTGGGGCCGCGGCAGAAGGACCCGTCCTTTGCGGACTTCCACCTCTTCAAGTGCATCGGCCGCGGCGCGTTTGGCGAGGTATTCGTGTGCAAGTACAAGAACGACAAGACCGACACCCTCTACGCCCTCAAGCGCCTGCGCAAGTCGGACATGATCACCAAGAAGCAGGTCGTGCACGTGCGCTCGGAGAAGGACGTCCTCGCTGAGGCCGCCGCGTCGAACCCGTGGGTGGTGCACCTGTACCGCAGCTTCCAGGACGCCCTCTACCTTTACATGGTGATGGAGTACATGCCAGGCGGCGACATGATCTCGTGGCTGTGCGACAAGGGCATCTTCGACGTCGAGAGCACCCGCTTCTACATCGCGGAGCTGTGCGCCGCCGTGGCCAGCGTGCACGACATGGGCTTTGTGCACCGCGACATCAAGCCTGACAACATTCTCTTCGGCGAGACGGGCCACATCAAGCTCAGCGACTTCGGACTGTCGAAGCGGTTCGTGGAGAAGCGCGGCAACCTGCTCGACTACGACGACCAGCCGTCCTCCTCCTCCGGCGGCGTCGACGGCTCTTCGGGCGAGACGAGCGCGTACGCAACGCGCACGGAGCCGCCGCCGCCCGGTGGCGTGGGGGCCGAGGGCACCAACGGCGGCATCGCACACGGCCGCGGGCGGGAGATGTTCCAGTCCATCGTGGGCAGCCCGGGCTACATCGCGCCGGAGATTCTGCTGCGCAAGCCGTACGGCGTCGGCTGCGACTGGTGGTCCGTTGGCGTGATCATGTACGAGATGCTGTACGGCATCCCACCCTTCTTCTCGCAGAACCCCAACTCGACCTGCCACAAGATCAAGAACTGGCGCGAGTACCTCACCTTCCCGCCGCACCGCAACATCCCCGACGATGCCGTCGACTTCATGAAGCGGCTCATCTGTGAACCGGAGGACCGCATGACATACGAGGTCATTCACGACCACAAGTTTCTAGAGCCGATGGACATGGCTGGGCTGCGCAAGCTGCAGGCCCCGTACGTGCCGTCGCTGTCCAACCGCCTCGACACCAAGTACTTTCCGGAGATCAAGGAACTCAGTGCCCCCATGCAGCTGAGCGAGGAGCAGAAGGTGCGCGAGGTCGACCCGCGCGGCGTCATGTTTGCGGACTTCCGCTTCAACTACAGCGGTGCGCAAGCTGGTCCGTCAAGCCCGTAGGCAGCGAACCGTTTTGTTGAGGTGCAACTGTGTAGATGTGTTTGTGTGTGTGTGTCTGTGTTTGTGTTACCGTGCGCGAGTACGTGTGTGGGCAGTCCCCATCCCGTCCTTCTCTTCGCCTTTCCTTCCGCTTCTCGCTATCTTACCTGTTTGCCCATCGCTGAACGTCCGGCGCCTGCCGTGGGTGTGTCCGCCTCCGCTGCCCACCACACACTGTGGACCCTCACCACCCCCACCCCGTCCTCTCCGCCAAGGCACGTACGCTGGTACGACCACGCCGTGCCCAAGCCCCTTCCCTCACTGTTGTCTCTGAGAACAGGGTGGAGTGCCGCCCGTGACCTCCTCCGCCACGCCGCTCACCCCCCTCCTCCCCCACGTCCCCCCTCCCCCACCACCGCATCTGTTGCTTACTTGCCCTACTGCGCAGCGGTGCCTGGCGTTGCGAGCCCGATGTTGCCCCCATCTTTCACCTCCTCTCACCACCGCCCCCCCCCTCCCTCGGTGTGTGGATGTGCTTGTGTGTGTTTGTGTACTGTCCCTGCCTTTGCGTGCTGCATCAGCCTCTGCAAGCCCGACCTCTTGCCTGACACGGCTTCCTCCCTCCCCTCCGCACCTCCCGCGCCGTACAATGTGTGNCGACCTCTTGCCTGACACGGCTTCCTCCCTCCCCTCCGCACCTCCCGCGCCGTACAATGTGTGCGCACCCTGAGCGCCCCCCCCCCCCTGCGTGCATGACGGCATGTCCCACTGGATGCCGTAGCGGCGCCGTCGCCTCGCGCGGTGCAGCCCTCCCCACCACTAAACGCCGCGCCGTCTGCCAACCCTCCGCAACGCCATCGCACATGTCTCTCCCACCCTCCCTCCCCCCCTCCTCTCCGTCTTCGCTTTGCGATCCCAGTCATCACCACTAGCCTCACCTCACCTCCCCGCCCCCGTCGCAGTCGCACAGATCTCCGCGCCACATAGCTCACACCCACGCCGCACCCCCGCCCCTGCACCTCCCCTGACCCGCTCCCCTTCAGCCTCCACACCCTCCCCGCATTCTCCGTGCCCGCCATCGCTGTGGTCATGTCGTCAACACTGCGTCGCCGTCGCACGAGTGCCGCTGCCGCGGTGGCTGCCGTGGCGCTGTTGGCGCTACTGCTCGTCAACCTCGCACAGGCCGCTCCTGTTAAGGAGGCGTCCCGCGTTGTGGAGCTCACGCGCGACAACTTCGGCGACTACGTTGGCGGGCCGCGGCAGTACACGTTTGTGCTGTACTGTGTCAAGTGGTCGCGCCAGTGCCAGATGATCGCCACGCTGTGGGACCGGCTATCCATCAGCCAGTCCCAAAAGGAGCTGCGCGATGTCTTCACGGCGGCCTACGTGGACGGCGACAAGTACCCCGACCTGGTCGAGCGCAACAACATTACTGGCTTCCCCACCATGATGTACTACACGCCACTGCACGCAGAGGGGCTCGAGTACAACGGCCCGCGCGAGTTGTACCTCCTCGGCAGCTTCATTTTCCAGTTCTCGTAGAGCTACACAGAAAGGGAGAGAGAGAGCGAGAGACAGTGCAGACGGTGGAAGCTGTGACCCCGCGAGCGGCGCAGTCCGTGGCAGTACCCGATGGCGGTCACGTCGCCTCGCCTCCTCCGGTCGCCAATACACCGGCAACGCAGGCACCCGACGCGGCTCACGCTCTCTACACTTACCTTTTCAGTTTTGTTTCCTTGCCTCCGTCTGCGATTGACCCCACTCCCTCGGTTCTGCGCAGCCCGTGGCAACGCACTGCGGCCAACGTTGCGGCTCCCCGCTGTTCGCCTCGCGCTCTTCTCGTGTCACGTGGAACGTCCGCCCTCCCCCGTCCCAGTCCTCGCCCCCGAACAGGGTCTTGCACGTAAACCCCGGGAGAACCGCGTGTGCTGTAGGAGGACACGACGGGGAGCGCGCCTTGGTCCCATGTGAACACACGCATAACTACACGACGTGGAAGAAGAGAAGACCCAACAGGCAGCCGCCTCCTTCTGGCCTTTTACACACGCCGCCTCAGGCGCGAGGAGGTTCCGCACGAAGACGATGCGCGCCCATTCACAACGTGCGGCACTGCGAGGTCCCTCACCTCCAACACGTGCAACTGCGTCTCCTCAAGCGGACGCGTTCGCGAGTCGAAGGCTCTGCCATCCTGGCTGTCTCATGTGCCTTCCTTCGCCACTCCACTACACTCTACCTAACTGCACCCCATGTGATCGGCTCAGTTTCTCTGTAGGTCAGCACGCCTGCCCCTCTACACAATCATACACACACACGCGGAACACGACAAGTCTCTCGGACCAGCCACAGCATCGGCAGCGTCCTCCTGCGTCGCCCTCCCCCCCCACTTCTTCCATCCCCGCCGTCTTCACTTTGTACTTGTGCTTCTCCAATGGCGTCCTACGCCCACCGTGACGAGGTGGAAACCGGTGTCACGCCAAGCGGGAGGCGGCGCCGCATGGTCTTGTGCAGCGCCCCGGAGGACGATGTCGAGGTACAGAAGTTCTACGGAGCCCAGGCGAAGCTCGGGAACCCTCTCAAGTCCACCGTCTGCATGGACCACCACGTGCTGTCGCGTCTGGAGGACGACGTGAAGAGGGCGGAGATGCGGCAGGACAACCCCGAGTCCGCAATTCCCACCCGCGGCTACGAGCACGAGCAGGAAGTCTACCGCACCGTCGAGGAGTACCACATCACTCAGCTGCTACCCCGCAGTGCGCGCCAGCACGGCACTGGTGGCGGACGCGCTGACGCCTACCTGCCGCCCATCACGCCGCGCTCCAACCGCAGCCGCCGCCCCATCCGCTCCAACAGCCGGTGCGCCAGCCGCTCCAACAGCCGGTGCGCCAGCCGCTCGAATAGCCGCCAGGTGAGCCGCGTTAGCAGTGCCCCCGACTCGCCGACCAGCAACCGCCATGCCGCAGCGCAGCACAGCCGGGCACCCTTCCTGGCGCCTGCACGGCTGAGCCCTGCGCAGTCGCCGTCGCACGGCAACGCCTCGACGCCGTCGCGCGGTGCTGAGACGCGCGCACCCACCAACGGACACCTCGCGCCGCTCGACACGCCCTCGCGAATGGAGCCGCTGTACCACCGTGACGATGGCCGCGTGGTCAACGACAGCAGCCCGCGTCATGTCCGGCAGCTCTTCCTGGAGGCGGGCACGCTGCACGACAGCAGCGCGCAGCAGGCCGCCAAGGACGCGGAGCGGGAACGGCGTCTGCGGCTTGCCGAGGAGCTCGCCAGCACGATGGAGTCCGCACAGTAACGCGGACCGCGGCGTCGGTTCGGTGGATGTGAATTCGTGTGCGCCCTTTTGTTATGCGTTGCGCCCGTGCACATGCCTTCTTTCCGTGCTTTCTCGTCCTCCGTCAGAGTGGCGCGGCCTGCAGGCGCGCGTACCGTCGTCTTCGTTGCCTCACCGCTGATGTACCATCGCTTGTGTATCTTGTTGTAGGCTCTTCTCTTGCTCTACGGCAAACAGGCGGCGTGCGCGTCTCTGGACGCAAGTGCCGTGTGGCCGCCGTCCTCCTCCGCCCCCCTCTTCCACGTCAGCCAGCTCCACCCTCCCCCACCCCCTTCCGCCCCGTTCAAGCCGTCTCCCTCCATTTTCATCGCAACCTGCTGCCCAAAAGGAATGGCGCGTGCGCCTCTGTACTACGCCGCGCCACACCGCGGCACCTCCAGGACCTGGCCATCCTCGTGCCCTCGTCGGCCAGGCCTCCGCTGCTTCTGCTGTAGCTGTCGAGCACAGACTCATTATTGTGTCTTGCTTCCCTCCCCCCTCCTCCCTTTCCTCCTCTCTGACCTGTTTTCCACTGAGCCGTCTACCGTGTACTGCCGCACACCCCTCCCCCGTCCCCCGCACACGCCCACCCGTATGTGGGCCCACCTGTACACGCCGTTCTTCTGTTGATGCACCGTGCTGCCTTCTCTTCCGTTCGCCTTCGGCCACCCCCCTCCCCGCCCCTCCTCCCTCTCTTGTTATTGCGGCGGCTCGCGCCCTGTGCACTCTTGCCCGCCCTCCCCTCCGCAGTGAGCTTCTCCGTGGACGGCGTTGGACGCGGTGCTGCTGCACGGTGGCGACGCACGCCAAGTGATCTCCGTGAGGCGACTGCCTCCTCACTCCACTCCCCCCTCCTCCCAACCCACCTGCCCACGGTGGGCTCTGCTTCTCTTCAGTGTCTGCTGTCGCACTGCCGCCCCCCTCCCTTCCGCTTTTTTTCCAATAGCCCCCCNCCCCCCCACGCCACCTCCCCTTCGTGTCTGGCCTATGAGTCTTCGTGTGTATGCGGGTGTCTCTATGTCTTTGTGTGTGTACGTATGTGTGTGTGTGTGTGTGTGTGTGTCGCTTGCTTTCGCTTCTCCGTGCCTCACTTCTCTCCCTCTGAACTTTTCGCGTGCCCCTGGTATGCGTGCACGACACCAACATGTCTGCGCAGCCTCCGCTGCCACCGTGCATACGCCAGCCCCCACGCCTACGCCTACTCCAGAGTGCCAACCAGTCCTCTGCCTGAAAGCTGAAACAGGGAAGACCAGCGCACACTGCGGCACTATAAGGAACGATGGGGGAACGGCACAGTCAGTGCGGTGTCTACCCGGTGCCTCTTCCCCACCCCACCCCCGACGCTTGCCACCTCTGAAGTCCATGATGGCAGGCCACATCAGCCTCTACGGTGCGTGTGACGCGAACACAGCATTGACCGACTCAGCGAGGCGTGGCGTACGCGCCTCTGCCTTCGCCGCTCGTCTCTCCCGCCGTCCCCCCCCCCCAGCGCGTCCGCACTGCAGCGTGCCGCGACAGGAGCGGCGCCGCTGCGTACTCCACTGCATTGGCCACCCTCGTTCTATCTTCCCTTCTCACCCCCCCCTCTAACCTCCCGCGATTCACACAGCACCTCTGTGGACAGTGCGCACTTGACCGCAAGAACCGCTTCAACTCAACTCGTGTACGTCTACACGGAAGTGCCTCCTCGCTTGCATCGCCCTTATACCACACCTCACACTCGCATTTCGCTGCTGCCCCCGGTCGCGTCGGTGCCACCACTCTCGTCTCCCCCCTCCCCTCCCATTCCTCATAGAAACCGCTGCACCGCATCCGACATCCACGCCGCGGACCACCCCAGCGAGCCATACAGTCATCCTTCACCCTGCATAGAAACACGACCTCGCCATGTTCTCCTGCCCCTACGTGGACGAGGTGGACAGTCGAGCGCGGCGCCGTGCCTCGCCGCCCCCTCCTCCCACCGGCCGCGTCCTCGTTGCTGACAGCGACACCGACGACAGCCTCGGGCTGCCGCCTCCGCCGCCACACACATCGAGCAGTACCAGCACGGCGCACACCACGCGCGCCTTCTCCAAACGCGCCGCCCGCTGTGCGGGTGCACTGCTGGAGCGGCACGACGCAGCCGCCACGCCTGCGAGACAGCTGCGCTGCATGGAACAGCTCAGCCGCCTCGGAGGGGTCTACCGCCCCCTGGCGCGGGGCCAGCCGTGCACGCTATGGCCGCGCTACGACGACTTCAACGCGCGTCTCATCCGCGAAACCGACGCGTTTTTCGAAGGTCGCATAGACGAACGCCTCGCGGCGCCGCGCCTGAGCCGCCGAAACGGGACGCTGACGGCGCCATCCAAAGTCGCCTACGGCTCGACTGGTGAGCAGCCCCATCGCAGCCGCTGCGCATCTCTGGGGTGCCGCGTGCCTCTCCCGACATCACCTGCAGCGAGGATGTGTGGCAGCGTGCCTGCAGTCGAAGTCGACAGTGCCTTTGCGGCTGACGCTGTGGCCACGGAGCCGGCCTACGCCCTCTCCCGCGGCGAGCAGTGCGCGCTCTCGATGCTACAGCTGGAGGAGGCCACCACGCCATCGCCGACGCCAACGTCGCTCGTGCTGCGGGGGGCCGCGACGCCCGCCAGCAGCCCACGCGGCGCCTCACTCAGCTACACGACGACGCCACCGCTTTGCACACCGGCCGCATCGCCCTTCTGGTTGTACGGCGACGACGCGGACTCGCAGCTCACCTCCCCGTCCCCCGCCGCCGCGCACCGCAGCCAACGCCCCACCTCCGCAGCGCGACCGCGCCGCAAACGCACGCGCGGCGAAGCGCTGCCGCCGGCACCGCAAGCGCAGCTGGCAACGCGCTGTTACGTAGTGAAGCCGACCGTCGCACGTGCCCTTCACTTTGCCGCCGACGCCGCGTCGTCACGCTCGTCTTCGCAGGGCACCGCGCCGACGGACAGCGTGGTGGGGGAGCTGCCCAGCGGACCACCGCGCGAGGCCACCGCGCCGGTCTCGCTCTCCGCCACCGTCATAGAGCAGCAGAACCGCCGCGTGCAGTGGGACCTCATGCGGCACCAGTCCCCGTTCTCCCTCTGGTGACCCGCGCATCGACAGACAGCCGTTTTATCCTCCTGAACGACGGAGCAGCTTCGCCAACGAAATTGACACACACGCATTCACGTAACTCGGCGTCTTCGACACGCGCAAAGGCGCCAGCAGCGGACTCTGTCCCTGCCGGCGTCAGCAGCGCGTGCCCTCTCTCGCTCTCTGAACCCCTCCCCCTCCCGCTCCGCACCTCGCTTCTTTGCGGGACCGCGCCACTCCGCTGCCTCTTCCCCCTCTCCCCTTTCTTGTCCCTTGCTTGCACACACAACCCCACGCTGTGCCGCGTACGCTACTGCACGCCACCGGTGCGACGCAGCCGTCAGCGCCGCCTTCTCTGCCCACCTCATTTCGAATTCCGCCGCCCGCTCGCGCCATCCCCCGTCATGTTCGCCGGGACGACGGCGCCGCCGCTGCGTCTCTTCAGCAGCACACTGCTGCTCACCGAGGAAGACACCGCGCCTGATAGACACGCCGCCGACTCCGATGTCGACTCCGCCGGCACGCGCCTGTACGTCACCAGCGATGGCCCCGCGGCCACGATCGCCTCGCTGCAGCGCTACATCAAGCGCGCTGAGGCACGCCCCACGTGCCCGCTGCTGCACGTGCTGCACGCCGCGCCGCAAGCGCACTACAACCGCACACAGCCACTCGTGTACGTCGAAGCAAGCCCCGCTGCTGCTGCAGCTGCCGGCGCGACGGACACCTCAACGAGTGTGGCGATGCTGACGACGTGCACGGAGGGCTGCAGCAGCAGCGGCGACACGCTAGCTGACATGTACAACGCGCCGGTCGAGGCGGCGCTCTGCGTCTTTCAGGGCGGCTCAGACGCAGCAGCGCCGTCGCAGGCGAGTGCGGCGCCGTTTTTGGGTTTTCTCGACGGCCTCGTGTCCCACCACGCGCGTTACTTCCACAGCGGCGCCGTGGAGGTGGAGCTGCAGGGCATCTTGGTGCCCACCTTCGAGATGCACGAGGACACGGCGTACAACGTGGACGTGTTCGACGACTTTGTTGAGATGACGGCTGACGCGCCAGCCGGCAGCGGGGCCGCGGCTGCTCGCAAGAGCGCCGTTAAGGCGCGCGTCGACTCGCTCGAGTCTATGGCCCAGGTCGTCGCGTACCTGCGGCGCCGCTGGCCGCGCCTCGTGGAGGAGGTGGGCTCGTCGCACCTGGTGCTGTACGTCAAGTGGACGTTTGCGGCATCGGACACCGCCGCACCGCTGACGGCGTGCCTCGTATGGCTGCAGAACGACGCGGTTGGGCTCGGCCGCGACGGGGTCTACGCCGACGCCGCGTTGGAGGCGCTCCTGGACGAGCTCACCCTCGCCGCCGCGTCGGCGACGACGCCGTCGGAGGCTGCCGCTGTCATGCAGGAGGATGGCATCTCCGGCTTCTTCGAGGAGTGCTGCCTCACCCACACCGTGAAGCGCGTGATTCGGAAGCACTTCACGTCTGTCGTGCTGCGGCGCCGGCCGCTCTTCCACTGGGTGCACGCGCTGCCACCGCACACGCACCACGTCGTTGCCCACCGCGGCGCCGTTACCGCCGTGCGCTTCCGCGGCGATGCGGCCGTCTCGCAGGCGGTGTGGGGCGCCGCTGAGATGCTCGTGCACTGGCAGCAGCTGGCGGACAACGCCGCGGCACGGGCCAAGGCGGCACTGCAGCAGCGTGTCGCACTCGCGGGCAGGTCGTCGCGTCTGATCATGTCTGCACCGTCCCGCGTCGGCCCGTCCTCGCTGCGCGTGCCGCGCCACCGCCGCGCTGCCCAGCAACGCGGCCTCTACATCAATCTCGGCGCCAGCGGCTCCACACTGGACCGGCAGCGCAGCAAGCTCAACGTCGCGCACATGTACGGCATGGAGGACGGGCAGAGCGCCAACAGCAGCCTCAGCGGCACCCCGCGGGATCCGTTTCTCGCCTCCTCCGGCCTCTTCCGCAGCCTGCGCAGCGTCCTCGAGGACTCGCCCACCAACGCGTCCATGCTGGAGACCGAGGAGACGTTTGGCAGCTACCCGAGGCTCGCCACCCGCGCCATCAAGCGCGTCTCACAGGTGCGGCCCGTCGACCCCACCGCACGGTGACGGCGCCCACTGCCCGACCGCGTGCGGTGTGTCTGCGGCGAATCCGGCTGCTTGGCGTGGCGAGCGCGCCTCGCCTACGTCGCACCCGTTGTGGTGGCTGGTTTTCGCCGCCGCTCCCTTCGTCTCTTCTCCTCTGTGCTTGATTTGCTTTTCTTTCTGGCTTGACTTCACCGAGTGCCGCCGGCGTACACACCACCGCACTCCCCCCCCCCCCCCCCCCAACCCGTTCTCCCTCTGTGCTGCCCCCATACGGGCGTGCGCCACCTGCTTCGTCACTCCGCCCATGTACGATACTTCGCTTCTCTATGTTTAATAACTCGACTCGCTGGCTGTCCTGTCCGTACGATCGTCTTGATGTGCCTGTGCGTGTTTGTGTGCGTGCGTGTGTGGGTGGGTGTCGGTGCTGGCTCTAGACACCGGCTTTTTGCCGTCTCGAGTGTCCCTCCCCGCGCTGCCCCTCCCTCTCCTCTCACCGCGTGCCATGCAACAGCGATGCGTGAACACTCGGTCCTCCTCAGCGCCTGCCCTCCCCGTTGAACACGCCTATTCGTGGCCTCTCCCTCCCCCCTGCGGCTGGTCGCTTGCCCTCGCCGCGTTGCCTTTGGTGTAGTGCTAAGTTCATGATGCGCAGTCCACCTCTGCCCGCTCCACAATCACGCGTACGCAAAGCACAAGCACAACTCCCGCAGGCCTGCCTCCCCGACTGCAGGAGCCGCGCACCTTAAACGATTCCCGTCTCCCTCCTCTCTCGTCCTCCCCCTTCCCTCCTTCCTCCACGTCCTCCCCTCCGCCTCTCTCCCACGCACACACACACACACACACACACACACACACCTCACTCCTCCTCCGCAGCAGTCCGCACCCCAGCCTTCGCCAACGCAGAAGTGCGCCGTACGACATCAGGCACCTGTCGAGAGTTCATCCAGCAGCGGGACAAGTACAGGCCCTCTTTCCACTCCCAGTCCTTCGGTGCCATACAGCATGAAGCTCTTCCTCGCCGTGGTGGAGCGACCCACTTCTGCCGCCGCCGCCGCCGTTGCAGCGCAGTCGGACGACGTCGCGCTCTTCGACGACGGCGTGTGGGGCGCGAGTGGGCCGTCGGAGCGCGCCGTGCCGCATGTGACGGCTGCGTACGTCGCACGCCGCGTGTGCCGTGGCGCTGCGCTGACACAGCTCGTTGAGACGGCGCAAGGGGACGCGCTGTGCTTCCGCTACGGCCCGCGCCCGTCCGCCCATCTCGACGCTCTGCTCTTCCACCAGCACAGCGCACACGCGGCGGCACAGGCAGCTGTGGCCGCGCCAAGCGACGCCACGCCGTCGCCGGTTGTGTCACCGCCCTCGCCGGCCTCCTCCTTCGACACTGCGCCGGCAGGCCCGCTCCCACCGCCGCACCGGCGCGTGACCGGCGCAGAGACGAGCGCCGCCGCGAGGGAATACGACAGCGTCCTCGCGCTGTGGCTGCGCGAACTGCTCGCCGGTAGCGCACCGTACGTTGGCGCAACGGCCCTCTTTCTTTCCGTGGACGGCACCGCGATCGACCTCGTTGCTGGTACGGTGCTACACACGCCCCTGAGCGTCGACGTCGGCACCCCACAGCGGCTGCGCACTTACGACGACGCGCGTGCATTCCTGCGCGACTGCGAGCTCGCGGTGCGCGAGAGTGCGCAGGTGGTGGCGCCGCACTCCCCGTACCACGTCTGCATTACGGTGCACGTTGGCCGCAGCGAGGCGCGCGCAGAGTCGAGCCGCATCACGTTTCTGGACGTTGCCAGCGCGCGGCACGGCGAGGGAAGCCCCGAGATGCGGACACGGCTCCGCGCTCAGACGAAGCTGTTTCACCGCCTGCTCGAGGCCGAGGAAGGATCGGCGATTGGCACGCTGCCGGTGGACATGGCGGCGCCGCACTTCGCTGATCGGCGCTGGTTCGGCCTGTTGCAGTCGTGCCAGCTTGCACGCACGAGCCTCGTCGGTCTGGTACACATTCCGCAAACTGCACCGCAGGACCCGTTCAAGTCCTTCAGCGCGAAGGAAGAGTGCTGCGCCCCGTTCAGCCTCGCCACCGCCCTGCGCCAGCGCGCCTTGGCGGACGCCGTCAACAACGGCACGCTGCGTCGCCGCCCCTCTGTGAAGCCGGTGCACGTGCACGAGCAGCGGCGGCCGCGCGGGAGCGACGCCGACAAGCGGCGAGTCGTGGCCTCAGCGCCGCCCCAAACAAGTGCGGCTCCCTCGCTGACATCGGTGCCGTCTCCCGTCTTATCTCTGCCGCCGCTCCGGTCACCGCCGACACGCGACATCCAGCGCGTGCCGCCGCAGCAGCGGCGCGAGACGACCGCACCCCGTCGTGCAATCCAGGTGTGCGTTCCGCGGTCTGCTCCGGCCAACAGGCGTCCCGACCCGTTCAGAAGTGCCCCCACCCGCCCCCTTTCCGCCAGCCGACTGCAGCAGCGCCTCGAGGCGGCGGAGGAGCACGCACGTCGTGTACTCGTGCACGCGGAGCAGCGCGCACGCGAGCTGGCCGAGATGCGCTTGGTCCTGCAAGCTCGCCCACCGGGCGCGTCCGTGGACGCTGTAGTGCGCCACGCCTCGCACGACCCGGAGCAGGCTACGCGGCCTGAGCAGTCGCACCGCCGCGCCGCCCCCACCACGCACCGCTCGCCGCCGCCGGCACTGTGCGACACGCAGCTGCAGTCCGCCCTCGTCCGTCCCACGCTGCTCCCGTCGTTGCCGGCCTCGCCGCATTCGGGCTCGCCCAGGGTGCCGTCGCCGCAGTCCGTCTCGTCGCCGGTCTTCCCGTGGGTGCGGATGCCCGCACTGACCGATACGCCGTCGTCGCCGCTCACCCAGTACCCCGACCCCTTCGCGCAGTGGCGCGCCGCCTCCCCGGTCTCGCCCCGGTTGACGTCGCTGATGACGCCCCTGCACGACAGTCCACGCGCCCGCTCCGTCACGTACGCGGAAGCGGGGCAGCGCCGCAGCCTTGCCTCCACCGCCCGCCGGCGCCAGAGCCTCGGCGGCCCTGATGTCTACGGCGACTGCAGCCCGTCCGGGCCCAACAACATCGGACGGCGGCGCTACTCGACGCTCGAGGTGGCGCTGCTGGCGCGTGCGCAGTCGGCCAGCCAGCACCTCCCGCCGGCCGAGGCGTCGCAGACAGAGGAGGTGGAGCGGCTGTACCCCTTGGTCCACGCCTTCCACGCCGAGGTGAACGCCCAGGACGCCGTCATGGCGGAGGAGCTCATGATGCGCACTCGTATTGAGCTGAAGGAGTTGAACCGTCGCAAGGTGATCAGCGGCATGTTTCTGGTGTCCATGCCCGACACCCTCGACGGCTCGCCGCGCCTCGAGGCAAACGTGGACACGCCGCAGAGGAGCCCCGGCTACGAGCGGCGCCGCTCGTTGCAGCCGCGACCATCGCGCGTCTTCTTCAACTGAGGGGGGGGAGCAGCAGGAGGCGCGGTGAGACGCAACGAAATGAGAACCCCGTTGCAGTCGCGCACGGCACGGCGCCGTCCCCGCCCTCAGAGCTCGCATCCCCTCTGTCTTGATATGTACAGCATCGGTGTTTTACGCGTCGCTGACCTCGTTGCGTTTCCGCACGCATTGGCCTGCGTGCCTGCGTGCCTGCCCCGCTTGTTGGGCCCACCGTGTATCATTCTCTTTGTTTTTTGCGTGCTTCAGAGCCATGACCTGCGCTATGACTCATCAGCGCGGCGCAGGAGGGGTGAAGGGCGGGCAGCGGCCCACCCCTCGACTTGTCTCGCACCCACCCCCTCCTTTCCACACCCGTACACGCAGACACCGCTACGTCAAGCTACCCCAGACCTGGTGCACGCAAGCGTGTGTGCTCGTTCTGTTTTCTGTGGAAGACTTCCGCCTGCCTCCTCCGCGCTGACTTTACCTCTTCTCCTTCACTTCCGTCTTCACCTCTCCTCTCACTGCTTTCCTTTTCTCCTCGCCTGCCATCGGCCCCCCGCCTCTCCAGGGTGGGCCCTTCATCGTACGCGCGACCGCTTTCCCTCCGCACCGGTTCCGTGTACCGGTCCTGTGCCGCACGCGTGTCAAGGCGCGCAGAACGGCACAAGCCTTTTGCCTTCGTGGCCTCCGCCCAGCGTTCAGCGGGCGGAGAAGTCAACGGAGACTGCAGCTGCAGCACCCCACTCCTGCCTTTGTCCTTTGCGGACCCGTGCTTGTATGTTGACGTGTGCGTGTGTTGTTGAGATGTTGATGTGCGTACATGTCTTCCTCCTGCACCTCTTTGTTTGTGCGTGTGTGTGTGTGCTTATCAATTCTCACTTCTCCCTGTGTCTTCAGTAATTTGTGTTCCTCTTCTTCCGCAATTAAGCACAAGGCAACTGCACCGTAGGTTTCTGAATGCGGTGGACAAGCAGCACTTGACGGAAACTCGTCTGCCACCTCGCGCCTCCCCGCATCTTGCGAGGGCGACGACTGTGCGTCGCTAGTCGCCCTCACGCCGCACACGGCGTCACCTCTCGCTCCTCTCGAGTACGCCGCTCCGCCACCCTTGCCCCTCCTCTGCCAATCCCTCACTTTCTTCTTGCTCGCATTCGCAGCTGCCGGCACTCACGGCGCCCTCCCCCACTCCGACGGCGCATCGACACTCCCCTCTCTTGCCCCTACGATTCCCCCATTGCCGTCAGCGACGCGACGCACCGTTCGTCCCGCCACAGAAATGAAGCGGCTCATCACGAGTCTGCAGCGCTTCTCGGCCGACTCCGCCGAGCACGTGGAGCTCTTCAGCAAGCTCACCTTGCGCGATCTCGGCTTTTACGTGAGCGACAAGGAGGCCATGCGGTACATGTCCAACAGGGCGTACCCCATCGCCCGGCACGCCTTTCAGCTCGAGAACGCCCTGCATCAGTTCCGCTTCAGCAGCGGCGCCGCCGCCGTGACGCCGATGCCGTGGAAGTCGTCGCCGGACGAGATCCTTGGCTGCTCCACGCTCTACCAAGACGAGGCGGTGACACTGTGCTGGTTCGTCATTCCGCCGGGCCGGGCCCTGCCCCTGCACGACCACCCCGGCATGTCCGTCTGGCAGCGCGTCATGCACGGCCGCCTGCACGTCTGCTCCATCGACCGCCACGGGGAGGGCGCGGGCGTCGTCACCTTCGCCGGGGAGGTGGACGGCGTCGGCGGCCCCATCGCACCCGCGGACGTCCTCTCCTTCGCCCCTCACGCCGCGAGCGGCAAGCGGGACGGCGGCGTGCTGCACGAAATCCGCAACGTCGACGCGGCGCAGCCAGCGCTGTTTGTGGACATCATCTCACCCCCCTACTACCAGGCCCCGTCCAACGTTGCTTGCGGGTACTTCACCACGGTGCCCGTTGACCCCGCAGCGGTAGCGGCGCCGGTCCTGCCTGAGGAGTGCGGCGTGCGCCACGCTGTCAAGGCGGGCGATCGTGTGGACCTGCGCCCGCGCGAGGGCTACCCCGGTCCAGACATGCACGCGTTCGTTCACATTGAGTGAGGGCGCCGTTTGCTGCGCAGGGCCGAAGTGCCACGTCTCCTCCGCGATGCGTCCTTGGCAGCGCCGTCCACTCATGATGCCTCATCACACCTCGCCCCCAGGCGGCCCTCACAAAACACACGCACTTGACGCTCAACCTGCGAACCCGCACTTTCGTCGCACCTGCGTTTCACGCACACACCCCTCCCACGTCCCCTTACGCCGCAGCGCTGCGTCGCCCCCCCCCCCCAACCGACCTGCGCTCCCGCTTCCGGACGGCCGCCTCCCATCCACCCTCCATCCCTCCGCGTCGCTTTGTGCCCTCTTTTGCGTCTCTGCCAGCGCCTCTTCACAGTACTGTGCGTCACCCCCACTTTCTCTACTCCCCCCCCCCCACACACTCATCGACACACACACACACCCAACCCCCGTCCGCGCACGCGCCAAAACACAACTGCCGCCTCATTACACTCTTCCCCCTCCCCCCTCCTCCCACCGTGCCCACTTGGGACACCTGTAGTCACAAGCGTTCCCACCACTCCCCATCCGCACGCCTCCCCTCGTCTATCGTCCTCGCCCTGCGCTGCGCTCTGCTGGTCGCTTTGTTTCCCCTTTCCCTTCTCCCGTCGTCAGCTCTGCGGCTCAGCAAACACCAGCGCCGTCTTGCGCACCAACCTTGCCCGGTCACACACACACACACACCCACACACACACACCCGCAGACGCAACGCGCTTGCCTTTCCACACATGCTGCGCCGCAGTCTGTGCACGCTGGCCCCGCCCGCGGCGGCCGGAGTGCGGGCGAGTGAGGTGATCGTCTCTGGCGGCGGCCTCGTCGGTGCCGCGACCATGGCAGCGCTGCAGCAGCTCCGCCACCGCCTGCACAGCGGCGCCGGTCTCAGCACCGGCGGGGTAGCCGCGTCGCAGCTGTCATCGCAGCTCGCTTGTCTGATGCTCGTGGACTCGAGCAAGCGGCCAACGTACGACGCGGCAAACATGATGCACACGCTGCGCACGGTGAGTATTACGCCGGTGTCCAGCAAGATCATCGACAATCTCGGCGCGTGGGACCGGCTCACAACAAAGCACCCGTACTACCGCATCGCTGTCCGCCACGAGCAGGCGAACAGCCCCACCCTCGGCGCCGGTGGCCGCTCCACGTCCTTCTTCATGACCAGCGTGCTCGGCAACAACACCAGCGCGGAGCCGCTTCTCGAGTTCACAGACCTGCGCAAGCCCGTCGGGTTTGTCTGCTTCAACGCGGAGCTGAACAGCTGCATGATGGACGTTGTCGAGGCGCAGCAGCAGGCCCTCACCGCCGCTGACGCGGCGCACGACGCGCTGTGCTTTGGCGCCCACCTTGAAGGCGTGCAGATCCCAAGCGGCGGCACCATCGACGGGCCGTGGGGCACGGCGCGGCTCGTCACGGGCGACGCGGCCACCGATGTCTCCTTCGCTCTCCTGCTCGGCTGCGAGGGCCGCGGCAGTCCGCTGCGCGACGTCCTCGCAACGCCGTCGCTGCAGCAGGACTACGCGCAGACCGCGTTTGTGTGCAACGTGCGACTGGAGAAGGTGGACGACGGCAACGTGTGCAGCTTCCAAAACTTCTTCCGCGATGGCAAGATCATCGCCCTCCTGCCGACCTCGGAGGACACGGCGAACATCGTCTTCAGCACGACCCCGCAGCACGCCAAGGAGTTGCAGGCCGCCACACAGCAGGACCTCGTCGTCGAGCTCAACCGGCGCCTCAACGCCTTCGCCCCGAACGACATCCCAAGGATCCTGGAGGTGCCCGAGACGACGCTGCCCGACGGCAAGGTTCGCCGAGCGCAGGGCTCCTTCCCGCTGAAGTTGAACGTCGCAACGACGCCGTACGCGCCGCGCGCCATTCTGCTGGGCGACGCCGCTCACGGCATTCACCCGTTCGCGGGGCAGGGGCTGAACCTCGGCGTCTACGACGTCTGCGCCCTCGCCGCCGTGCTGGAGAGCGCGATCCGCAGCGGGCAGGACATCGGCAGCAGCGTCGCCGTGGGGCAAGTGTTCGCTGGTCACATGCTAAGCCACACGGCGCCGATGATCACCGGCATGGAGGCGATCAAGAAGCTCACTTACGGCGTTCCTGGCCTAGCGTCGGTCGGGATGAAGGCGCTCAACTCACTGCCCATCGTGTCGACCTTCGCCAAGGACGCCATCCTGCAGGTCTCCTCCGGCGCCGTCTTTGCCGCACAGCACAAGGACTCCTTCCTCCTCCAGTGAGTCACCCCGCGAGGCATCGCACTGGCTCTTAGGAAACCTCAAAAACAGGAAGACGCGGGGTGGCACGGGGGCACGCCAGCGGCGAGGGAGCTGTGCGAGTGGCGGCGTGCTCTCCTCCTCCCGCGACGCGGCGTGCCCAGCGCGTGCACCGCGCCATTTCTTCCACCTCCGACACACCGAACGTTAAACGCCGTCCACCATCAACCCGGCAACCGCAACGAGAGCGACGCGCGAAGGGACGCTGCTTTCCGCCTCACAAGAGAAACCTCCGGGAGGCCGGGGGTGCAAATGCGCAGCGCCCGTCGCATGCGCGCCACGTCCCCCCAACTCTGCCGGAACAATCACCGCGCTGGCCGGCACGTGCACCTCCGTGGTCGCCCTGTGAACGTTTTGTGCCACGGCGCGGCTCTCTTCCAGTGGTTGCACCGCTCCGCAATGACTTACTCCGTCCCTTGTGTTCTTCGCGCGCCGCGCGCGCACGCACACCGCCATTGCCACCACAACCCACTCCACCGCCACCACTCGCCGCATCGCACAGCCTGCTCAGCCAAGACACGCCTACTCCCCCCTCGCTCGCCGTCTCCGCTCCACACACACACACACCCCTCCGCCATGACGGCGCCCACAACATCAGAAGACGGACAGATCGCCTACGAGGCGCTCACCAACGCGCAAAAAGCGGAACTCGCCGCGTACGTGCGCGGTGAGCTGGACGGCACGAGTGGGCCGTCAGCATGGCGTACACACGTGCAGGCGCTCATCCAGCAGTCGCTCGCCCGCCGCGCGGTCGCCGGCGACCCACTCGACGCGGGCGACGTGCTGCACGAGCTTATGCCGCAGATCCGCGCCGCTGTTCCTGCCGAGGTGCGCGAGGGGCTGTTCCGGCGCGTCACCGCGCAGCTGGGCCCGTAGCGCGGCGCACACACGGCATCGCCTCGGAGCGCTAATCCTCTCCTGCTCACTGCGGCGAACCTGGCGCACAGATGCAAACACACGAATCGCTTGACAAGCCAGTGCGCCACGTGAACGACACAAAAGGACAATCCGCACCCTTTTGAGGTCCGCACGTGCATCTCTCGTGCCACTCTCGCAGCGCGCTGCGCACCTTGGTGCGACGGAGCCTCGAAATGTCCTCCTATTGCTGTCCCCTCCCAGTACCTCTGCTCCACTCTTCCCCCCCCCCCCTCCCTCCTCCCTCCTCCTTTCCCTTCCACCCGCCCGCCCCACATCTCGCGCCGTCCGTCAGCATCTCTTCCGTCTCCGCAAACTCGTCCCTCTCCTCCGCTGTCGGCTCGACTTACCTCCCCCGCTCACCCATCGCCTGCTCCGCCATCGGCACCAGCGCAACGTCTACCACCGCACGCGTTCACGCGCACCACAGCCCCGGAGCATGGCGGCGTCGGTATCCAGTGCGGAGATCGCGAAGCGCATTCGCGAAGGTAATCAGAAGCGCCGGGAGGAGGAGCGCAAGAAGCAGCAGCTCGAGATGGAGTACATGGAGGTGGTAACGGAGAAGCTCCACGAGGAGCAGCACAACCGCGGCCCTACGCGGTTTCTGCCAAGCATCCTCATCTGTCTTCTCTTCGTCAGCTTCCCGCTTTCGGAGCAGGTGGTCGACTGGTACCTCGTCGGCATGGTCTGCGTCCTCAACACGCTACTCGCGTGCGTCTTCACGAACCCGTCGGAGTGGCTGAGCATCGTCACGACTGTACTCATCAACTTCTTCCTTGTCCGCTTCTCCACGGAGCTGTACGACGTCCCGCAGTGGGTGGCACAGGTGCCGCCGGTGCTGCTGCTCAACTACGTCGCCGTCAACCTCCTCGTCGTCGCCGCCGCGTACTTCCTCTACGTCAACCCCCGCTTTCTGCGTTTTTCGCGTCGCTACGGGCAGGAGCGTGGGAGGGCGCCGTCGGCCAAGCACAAGGGCCACCAGGCGGGGGAGCAGGACGCGCTGGAGGCGTTCGCGATGCAGAAGGCGGAGGCGGAGCGCCTCGACCTCCTTCTGTGCTTGCTGTTGCTGCTGAACGTCGTCGTGCTCATATACCTCGACGTCATTCCGTACCAACTCGTCGTGCGCAACGGGCTCGGCATTTTCCGGCTGCTGCAGTGACGCCGACACACGTGGCCGCGTGTGTGGGTAGCAAATTTGGGTGCACGCGTGCGCGTTGGTGAGTACGGTGCGCCGTGGGCGTTGGTTTCCTTGCGTGTTCTTCTTTCTCGGTTACGTCTGCGTGTGTGCGTGTTTGTGCTCTTGTGCTGAGTGCCACGCTGTGGCTGGCTTTCCTGTGGCAGCTCTGCGTGTTCGTCTGTGCCAGCGTGTTTAGGTGCGCTTGTGCGTGTGTATGTGTGCTTTCGCGCGCCACCGTGTCCGGCAACAGCTGCGCCACACCTGCCGTTTCGTTCCGCTTCTCTCCTCTCTCTCGTCTCTTGTTTCCCTCTCTCCCCCCCCCCACCCCCTCCCCCCATCTTTCCCTGTGCTTCCTTGTCTCACTCGCGCCTTCTTCTTCGCGTCTCCAGGCAGTGAGACATGGGCGAAGACACGTACACGCACACGGCCGCTTTCCATCCACCCGTCACGTGTGTGATGATGATCTTTCTCCTCTATTGCGAGTCGACGTTGATGTGCAACTAC